>CAOLHI010004033.1:0-138690 GCA_948474755.1 Ctenosaura bakeri
TATCTAATATATAAAAGTCAACGTTTGTCTGTTTGTCTGTGTCAGGCAAAGACCTCATATGATTGACTGCCTAAGAAGATTCTATTGAATCCTGGGGTTTGCAGTTTAGGGAGGGACCTTTAGAATTCTCAGCCACAGAGCTCTTAGGCCTCAGCCAATTGTGTCTGTCTTGAATAGGCCAGTTGCTATGGAGACTAGGCCTAGCAGCAAGGAGGAAGACATTGTATTCCTTCAGGAACCCAACCTATGAATGTTAACAACTCTAAATACAGATTGGATTGGGGGATATGGGGAAAAGTTACAGGTACTGGACAAGACAGTTTGGGGAATTAGAGTCACAGGATCTCAAATCTTTCTAACAAGCATTACCTATGAGAAAATAAAATCCCAGGCAACGCTGGGTATATATACTAGTAATAACATAAATATCAAATGGTGTTACAGTATTATTATGCTACAAATGTAAAAACAAAAGAAATTACAAATAAGCAAGGAGATATCAGTTACAATTTTCTGATAAAAATAATTTCCTAACAAAATTGTATATAAAAATTCATTCTCTGCCTGCTATAAGGATTGTGGAAATTATAGTTAAGCACTTCAAGAGCCTGGGAATGGCTGTCCTGCAGGACAGAGATATGGAAATAAGAACTGTTTCAAGCAGAGGCCTACAAAAACTGAAAAAGTCAAGTTGAGCTGAATTATTCAGAAGTAATTCTGTGGAACTTCCTCTCAGTTAAATTTGTATCTGAGGGATGGGCAGCTTGTGTTCCTTCCAACATTGATGAACTGTAACTCCTACCATTTATGAACATTGGCTATGCTGGCTAGAGCTGATGAGAGTTGGTGTCCCGTTTTGTTTGTTTGTTTACTTGTTTATCTGTTTGTTTATATCTCACCTTTCTCCCAATATGGATTGCAAGAAACCTTAGAGTATAAGATTAAAAGAAAATGTAGTTAAAACAAAATATGCAAAAGTTTTAATAGTCATTAAACAGATGGTTGTATTAAAACATTTAAAACAGTTTAAAACGCATATAGGATAAAGGTACAGCACAACCCATTCAAAGACTGTTCTGCCACACCTATGCCATTTCTGCACTACAGTGTTATAGTGCTATTATTCCACTTTCAACATCCTATGGAATCCTAGGCTTTGCAATTTAGGGAGGGGCATTTAGAATTCTCAGCCAAAGAGGTCTTTTGCCTCAGTAAACTACAAACTCCGGAATTCCACAGGATGTTGAAAGTGGGATAATATCACTATAACAGTGTAGGGTGGAAATGGCCCCAGTCAACACTGAAGACTTGTTTAAATAAAAACATCTTTGCCTACCAGTGAAAAGAGATCACAAAGGTGGCCAAGTTAGCCTCCCTTGGTAGAGAGTTCCACAGAGTGGGAGCAGCAACCATGAAGGCTTTCCCTATGGCCTCAACTACAATAACTGGTCATGAATAACAAAAATTTTGCATCCCTGTTATATAGGTTTCTCATCTTATTGCACAATCCTTTATTGTATGTTTGTGTGGCACACATGCCTTCAAGTCACCTGTCATTTTATAGCAATCCCATGAATTTCATAGGGTTTTCTTAGGCAAAGAATACTCAGACATCATTTTGCCAGTTTCTTCCTCTGAAAAATATTCATTTGTGGTTTACCAGCCATGTATTAACCATGGCTGACCCTGCTTAGCTTCCAAGATCAGATGGAATCTAGTGCCTTTAGGGTATATTCATTTATATTTTCTGTCTACTCAAGATTGAATCCCTAGATTGGCTCCAAGTTTAGCAGGGATACAATTAGAGAGTGCTGAGTAAACCTTTGAAAAGTAGTTGCTGGCCATGCTGACTTACATATTTTAGATTACATGGTCATATCACCATCTTTCTTCTCTCCTCAGTTCTCACTCTACACAGCTGGCAGAAAGCATAAGCCAGGCTTCAGGATCACCTTAACACATTTCAGCTTTGTCATTATGCATGAACAGGAATTGTGGTTTAAAATTAATTGATGGCCAACCATAGAACAATGATACCAGGCACAGAGAGTTGGGTTAATTGAGAGCCATTTTATTTGACCTAACCATTTTATTTGGCCAGGTACATATTTCAGTTGTGTGGAAATGGGGCAAGAGGAGGAAGCAACCTGATATGGGTCCATCTAAAGCTAGGTGTCACCCCTTGACATCCTCCTCAGTCTTCCCATGGGCAAAATACCTCAGCCCTGAGGGCAATCCAAATACTTGGGTTGCTCCCCCAGCTGAGTATGATCGGATATAATGCAGGGGACTCCCACCAAAGCCACAGAGCTCTATGAGTGAGAGCCTGAATCCAAGTGAACCTCAAGGATAGCTTCCTTCCCCACCTGTTGGGCCATGGGAGCCTGAACAGGACATTTCAGAGCCCTTTCCTACACCAAAAAGGTGCCAAAGGTGCACATCAAAGTCTTATATTCTTCCCCTTCTACTTGCCATAGGCAAGAGACAAATGTCTGCTTAGTCCCTTTCCCCCACCAGGACAACAAACAAGGCCCTCACCCTCCTCTTACAACTCCCTCAGGAACACTGTATTACCTTCTTCCAACAAATGAATGCCATCGGTCTAGTAGAGCTCTGACCATCAGAAAACTGGCAGGGTGTGGGAAAACGTGGTTCAACCTTGGGTGTTATGGACTTCCCTATTTATCCTAAAGAGGTCACATGAAAGGGTGAACAGGCCTTAAATAGTCTCTAGCTCCACTCCCCATCACATGCAACATTCTGTCACCCACGAAGGGCATTGAATTCTACTTTCCCTTGCAATGCACAGACTCAGGTACGTACTCTGTAAAAGACATAAAATCATCCATAGTCTGAAGTGGTTGAAATTACTTGGTAACTGACTGGTTGTTGATGTTGTTGTTTAAAAAAACACAGTTCCTGGCTCACATAGGTTGCTAATCTGCTACAGCAAAACTAGATGCTGCTTTATTCCTCCTCCTGTTCAAAAGAAAGAGAGAAGAGAGGGGAGAAGAGTGGTGAGGCAAAAAGAGGAAGAAGAGATAGCATTGGCACTTCTTGCTGTCCTATTTGTTTTTGTACAAGTAATACTAAATGAGTTTACTGTTACATATGAATTATTCAGTGTCCAAATACATAGTGCGATGGACAGTCTACAAAAGAAGAAGAAAACAAAGCCACTTAACAAAGCCATATTAGTACTTCAATAATAACTGAGTTTATTGGAATCCTTGGGATTGAGGGCCCATTCACACTACACAATTATAGCATTATTATTCCACTTCAACTGCCATGGTTCCATCCTATGGATTCCTAGCATATTTGGCTTGGTGAGGCCCTAGGGGTGCTCTCTGGCTGAGAATTCTTAGTGCCTCCTCCCTAAACAGCTGATGTAATTGTGTAGTATGAATGGTTGCCATGTTAGTCATGCATTTATCTAATTACATCATGTTCAGAAACATGATATATTGAGTTCAATTGGGGGTTTTTTATAAGTAGGTATAGACTTGCAGCCTGCAATGAAGGTCTGAACCATTTTCAACCATTGCATATTCTTGTAAATGTGAAAATGCTGGCTTACTATGAAGAAGCCAACGAAAAATAATAGCAAATTAAGAGATGGCTGATTTTTTTTAGTGTTTTCACAGTTACTACACAGTTAGTTGTCAGTTAAGATGAGAGGTTTAAAAAAATGAGACGGGAATCATCTTCATTCAGTGTTTAAGTTTCTCTTTAATTATAGGTTTGTCTTAGAAGTTTTAAAACATTTAGCTAGGTTGTTTAAATGCCATCTGAAGCAAATTGAAAGGGAATATTAAATAGCATGTTGAATGTTCTTTTTAAAAAACAGATTTCATTTTATCCTTTAGTCCAGGGCAAAAAAAAAGGAGGGAGGAAGACCCATGAGCCTTGAATCATTTGCTCCAATTAATTATTAGTTATTGAATAATTAACGCTCCTTGACAACTCTTTCAATGATTAACAAATCGATGGAAACACCAAAACTCCCCCACCCCACGTTAGTAATATAAGCCTTTCTTGTCAAAACTGCAGATGAACTGATGCATGGGGAATATTCCTTTTTTCAAAAGTTAACAGAGGGACCTGTTAATTATCTGCAGAAATATTACAGTATCTATCTTTTTCCAGTGCCAAAAAATGTACCATTACTGTCTTCTTTAAAAAAAAAAAAAAAGGTCAGGGGGATGCATGGTCCTATCTCCATATTTAAAAAAAAAAATCAGAATGAAATAAACAAACAAAAAAATGGTACTTTGCTTAAAGGGCATTTTAACTTTATTTGTATTCAGAAGTGCATTCTTCTGTGGTTTCCCCTTCATTTCACTAATGGGAGCTAATCCATGTGTGCAAAGGATTCAATAGACTTGTGCACTGATGGTCCCACATCTAAGCAGACCACTGGATTGGACTCATGGCTACAGATATTTCTCAGATTGGTGGAAGCAACCCACTGTCATCTGCAACTTAAACAGAGTCACATGCAGTCTATTGCTTGGAAGAGTTACTGTTTTGTATTACAACTCCTAAAATCCCCCAGCTGGTTGGGTGTAGACTAGAATCCTAGTAGAACAGCCTGTTACCCTAGTGGTTTGTTTCTTTTTGTATGCCGTCTTCCTGTGTTACTCCATTGTGACAAAAACAAGAGTCTTGTGGCACCTTAAACAACAAGCAAATTTATTGTGGTATAAGATGTTGGGGATTCTGGAAAAGCTGATAATATGATAAATTGTTTCATCTTGGTACCATGGGGCTCACCTACATCATTGTAGTTATCATCACCAGACAAAGCTGTGCTTCCTTCCCTGCTACAACGTACTGTTTCAATTTGCCTGGTGGTTTTATTTTTGCTATTTAGGAGATACTTTTAACAGCTGACTTTTTGTGTCAAATTTATAAACCATCACACATTTGGACATGGATTACTGGGTGTTTTGCTTTTGCACTGTTGTTGGATTTGTTAACTCCCAAAGATATTTTAATAATAGAGAGGTAATACATGCTTTTAGTACTCCACAGTTTTAAAAGCAAAGTAACTTTTAAAAAATCCACTCATAATATCAAGCCCTTTGAAATTATAACTTGCCATTTTTAAAGGTTCTTATTTACTTTCTCATTATTAAAAAACAACTAAACAAGGAGAAAGTATTTTATTTTAATTATTAATTTAATTAATTTAATTATTTAATTTTAATTATTTTGTTAACCAAGGCACTTTTTAAAAAAATTCATGTGGCAACAAGCTGCTGGCTTGTGGTACAAGACACATCTAAGCAGCAAAGTCATACATCAATTAACTATAAAACAATTAACTCTAAACAATACACTAATTAACTGTAACAATTACAATGCAATAGAAGTAAATTTATTCCTCCTTAAATTACAGTCATAATGTAATTCTGTTATACCCCAAAGTTAAATTAAGAAGGGGAAATATTTATAAACTGTTATTTCCAAGTTCTGATTCTATTACTACTTGCAATGTTGCTGGAAAAAAAGAGTGTTTTATAGTGCGTAGTAACATACTTCTAAAGTAAATATTCGTATACTGTGAGCTTAAAAACATGATCTTGCCTTCTTTTCTTTTTTTAAATGTTATCTGCTCTTTCTTCCAAAGTGTAGAACATTATTACACATTCTAGCCAAACTAGGCTGGGGTCAGGTTAAAGGAGGAGTTATGTTAATTGTTATGAAAACGGGAGGCACTCCCTCTTACTTAGCATGAAGTACAGAAATATTTAAAGAAATCTGATCTGATACTGGCTTCATTCTGACACTAAGTTAACATGTGGCTGTTTATCAGTCTGGGTACAAACTGATAATCTGCAAAATGTCCATGCATTAGTTTTACACTGTCTTCATCTCTCTAATCTGTTTTTAACTTTTGAAATTGTTTAATATGTTTGAGTCTATTTAATTCATTTTTCTTGTCTTAAAACTGTTTTAATCTGTTCAAATCAATTTTACTTGTACAATACCATGAAATCCTGTGATATGGGACTGGATATAAATATTTTATAAATGAATAACTGTGTGCATCATTTGCACCAAATTACTCAAAATAATCTGGAAAGATTAATACAGTAACTCTCCACTGATAAGTACGTCTCACTAGATTAGTCCTCCATTCAGGAAGATAGTACAGCTTTCTAGTCTCTCACGTTTCAACAAAATAAAGAACTTCACTGTTTCTTTGTTATAAAGAAAAGGCACTGTTCTGATTTTGTTTAGTAACAAATTACAAATAGAATTATAAGATTTTTTTTTTAACCCTAAAAACAGCTGCCAAAATAAATTAACCGGGAAATAAGAAATCCCCGAAAACCCCACCATCTATGTGAGAATGGTGGTTGAAGCATTTGGATATTGCAGAAAAAGGCAAGCTATATGTAGTCCATGGTGGAAAGGGAGTTTATATCAACAGAAGAGAAATGGGAATTGTTTGTTTGACATTGAAATTGTTCTTTAAAGGCTTCAGATAATTTTGTTATTAATTTGTGACTACAGATTATGTATGTCTATATCTTATTTATTTTTGTGTAGCTATTTGTTCCTGAAAATATGGGATAGCTTAAAACATTGAAAACAACACAGTCTTGGACATCAAGCTTGGGAAGCATTCTGTGTTACTCAGAAGTTTCATTCCTGTATCTTGCTGGTCCTTCAGAACCCTGTATCTTGGGGACCTTGTTGGTCCTATTAGAACTAGTGTTTAACAGGAAGAAAAAGAAATTTAAATTTTAAACCAAACCGCTTATAACATTAATTCATTTATTCACAAGGTCCAGAGTTATATCAAAAATTGAAGGCAATTAAAAGAAAAAGAAGGCCCCAGAAACACCAACATTCTTAATAAATTAATGCTTCATTTCCTTTGGTCATGTAAACAATCTCTTGTTCATTTTAACAGAGTCCAGCTGCAGCTGTATTGGAACTTATTTAGGAATAAGTCCCACTCGCAACTAACTTTTACAGGGGCATGCTTGGCACTGTACTGTATGTAAGCACAACTTTGTTTTGCAGCTACCTGCCTTGTTTCTTTTTATTTATCAAAATACAAAAGGTTGGTCCGAAGGGTTCACTAAAAAAGCCTCCATTCAATATTTTGGGATCCCTCTCCTCCCCGTACCCAATTCAAAAGATTCCCACAACACTTTGTGTAGCATTTTCAGGAAGTTGAGGAGCTGCTAAGAAAAGGATGGGAACAAGAAGGTCCACTTCCACCAGTTCCGTAGCACATGCCAAATCTAGATCTAATAAAATTTTGTCCATATAACAATTAATGAAAAAGGAGGACATAATAGACCATTTTTCCAAGGAGGATAAGTTTAGTCCTAGGAACACTAGACCCAGCTAAGTTTCACTAACATGGATAGGACCTAAGGACTTCACTATTAGGTTCCATCCAAATTAGGTTAAAGATACACTCTATATTTTAATGTATGCGTTTGAATTAATAGTTTGGATCAGGATGTTACACAACATATATAGGGATAATTTTATTTACAAAGCACCCTTTAGTTTAAAATACACACACACTTTTTTTAATTATTTGTTCTCAAATTTACAGATCATTTTTAAAAGAGAAACTTACGATTTTGTAAGAGAAAACATTGGCTTCTGAAAAGTACTGCGAAATAAAACTTAGTCCCAGTGTTACATTCCTGTTTGATTTGCCTTGAGGTTTGTGTTTTATGCAACATAACTCTTCCGGGCAAGTGATGTTTCCATGAAGTTGTCCATTCTTCAGATGTTTTATTTAAATCCTTCCTTTGGGGAAAAAAAAAAGACATTTGGAAAGTACAATGCTTTCAATCACATCCTACAACTTTATCTTCCCCGCTGGCTGACACTGTCATCTGAAAGTTTGGGGGAAATTCACAAAGAGAAATATTATTAAGATTCTTGTTTGATATTGTGCTTTTTAAACAAAATTAAAGGAATGACAATGGAAATACTGAAAGTAACCTGTTTTGAGGTGGACTAGAAAGAACTCTGGAAGTATAACTTAACCTTAAATGAAAAGACAGAGAAATGGAAGTGGGGGGGGCAGTGAGAGAGATGCTATCTGATGTGACTACTTTATATCAGACACAATTATAACTTCTAGTTTCACCCAGATGGCCAAGTTAACAAACTAGGCAAGGGATGGGGTGCGGGGGAATTAGTAAGGCAATTTTTTCAGGCTATTGTTCCCATGCTGTGTATTTATAGGAAGTGCAAAGAAGAATTAAATCAAAACACTGATTAAAAATGCATAACATTAATGTCGCAACACTGAGTTTGTCAAGTATTGAGAACCTCAAAACGTTTCTCTTCCTTTGCAAGGGTGACTGATGCTAAAGGCAATGCTATCCTTTAGATGTTTAAGAAGCACTTTATTGTAGTTTGAAAAATAACTATTTTTTTTAAAAAAAAGGAACCCAAAGATTTATTTTGTTTGTTCAAATCAGATAAATGTTATGGGTATTTTATTCATCATTTTTCTACTTATCTATATTGACATTTTCCACTTGAGTCTTCCAGGGCTCCAAGTTGGGATGTCAAAAACTGTGCGTGCAGAAATGAAAGTATCCTCATTATGCAAATATGGGCTCCACTGATAGGCATGTTCTGTTTTATAAATTATATCCTCTTGTCAGAAGTCAAATTGTATTTGAATAACTTCATGGAAATTGTCACCAAGATTTTAAATTGTGTGCCTTGTATGCCATTGTTGATTTAGTCAGTGAGTAAAAAATGGACATATGTTGATTTTTAAATGTGTGCATGATTGTTTTGTCATAAATGTTATTTAAATGAAGCCTAGATGCATATGTAATTTCTGTGTATATTTTTGTAAAGTTTAGCATCAAATATATGTTAATGCTTATATTTAATAAAATATGATAAATGGTACCAGTTGCTGTATATTTTAGTCTTAACATGTTTGTTTCCTACAAACATACTTTCAAAAAATGTCCTGTAGGGTAAAATAAATATACATGCTCTGATAAAGAATAATAATCAAATCTAAAATGAAAGTTAAAATGAAGTGAATTCAAATTATGAAAATCATTTTAATCTTCTACAAAAAGGTTGCTTTCCTTATTTACACTCTCATGAAATTTAGCATGAAAAAAAATCCCACCACAGAGCTGTACAATTGCTTCTCTTCTGCACAGTAACTGAGGAAGAATCCAATATAAAAAAGAATTTCTTATTGTGAACTAAAGCAATTTCAATTAAAAATGCCATTTAAACTCATTACACAGAATCAACATGATTTCAGAAAAGAATGTATTTATATAACAGTACACACTGACATGCCTTTTAATTTAGAAATATATCACTTAAAAGAGAGAGAGAGAGAGATTGTGAGAAGAGATATTACCAGTCACCAAGCTATGTGCTTAGCAGAAAAAGAAGCTGCTTCTTCTAAGGCAAGACTTCAGAATGACTATTTATTGCAGTTACAATAATCTTTGATGTTAAGAAAAGTGGAAAAATCAAAGTGAAGTGCTAAATCTGGTCATTTTTCAAACATATTATTCTTGTCAAGACAATATATAAAATAGATCATGGAGTTTGTTTTAAAAAAAAAGTTCCCCAGAACCCTTTTATTCAGTTTTAGTCAAAGTACGAAAGCATTGAGGAAAATTAAAGAAAATGTGGAAGACTTCAGGAAAAAAAAAGTGTTATTATGTCTATTTTTATTAACCAGTAACATCAGTGAAGTCAGTGTCTGGCTAAGAACACAAAATGCATTTTTTCCCCCCCAACCATTGGCATTCATCATATTTGTTCAGCTCCTAATATGAATATACAAAAGATTCCTCGTACTGCTTTCCAAAGCCATTTGACTGAGTTTTAAACCCTTGACAGTAACAAATACAAATTGCACCAGCCCCCAAAAATTGTTGGGGCTAATTTTAATATTAATGAATTCTTTACAACCTCAGTTCAGCAGTTTCGATTAAGCTTTAATTAGTAGCCAGAGGGGAATCCAAAACAAAAATAAGGAGTTGAATTGCTAATTAAGTTACTTTGATGAGGTAGAGTTTTAGTAAAAGACTCATTGTTGTTGGCTATGCAGGTTCTGACAAGCTAAAAATACTAAAGATTATCATTATTGTAACTAACATCATACACTACCACCCGATTTTCTGCAAGAAGAAGACAGTTCATTAGAGTGCAACACTTTGGCCTGTCAGTACTAGAGTTAAAGTCTTGTTAATAAGATAGCAGTGCCTGGGAACTAGAGGCCAAGGCAAGCAAACATGGCTTTAACTCAGAATGGTGATAAATTATCTCATTATTTGATGCTTCTAAAGCCAAGGTGCATGGCTCTCTTAATGGCTCCTTCTTTTAATATGCAATACAAAATGTTGTTTGTTAGAGGTGGATATTGTTGCTTTAATCCTGTACATGACAAATATAGATCTGCATTTCCTTCCTTATCTTTCATACAGTTTATTCGACAGGGTTATGAAACAAAGTTCTCCAATCACCAGATTATCATAAAACACTAGGAATTGCTCCCGTGGAATCACAGCTACAGTACTATCATTTTTATTTTTGATTTAAAAAGTGATATGGTAATACCAGTCTCTCTGTTTATTACAGTATCTTTGATAGCAGGTCAATATTTGAGTAGGCTAATATTTTTACCAAGTATTTTTTTGAAAACCTGGTAATTCAAGTTTATATATAAATTGTTTCCACAAGATTTCTAATTATAACCACTAAATTGTTTGAATGATCACAAGTGAATATGTTATATGTTTGTGACACACACACACACACTACATGAAATAGTCTGTGTCTTGGTAAAGATTGTGTGGTATAATATGATTTGTCTGTACTTTGATGTTTTCTGTAATTTGTATTTCATCCGTTTTGCTTAAGGTTCCAAAGCCCACATACCCAATAACTAAGGGATAAGAAGAGACAGAAAAATAAATGATATTGTTTCTGGGGTATTAAGTATAAGCCTGGCTATCACAGCTACATAGCACTAGCGAATTGTAATCAGGTACTTTGACTTAACACAGTTTTGTTTTAAAATCAGAGTGGTTGCCATATGTTAGAAAACCTATCTGCCTATGTCTTAGGGGTTTCATACCTCTGTAACAAATCCAAAAACTCATTTTATAATACCTTAAATCTACCCATTGTAATGTAACTCCACTAGTGTAAATCCACATCAAACTTTCCTCATGAATGTTGCCAGAAGATTACGTACATTATCACTGAAAGCAAAAGAAAGGACCAGTGAATTAGAATGCAGTTGATACTGCAAAATAACTTTGGCTAAATCTTCTTTTAATGCATAGTTTTGCAATTTTCCTTCACTCAGCATGAAACTGATTAAAAGCCGCTCATAAGAAAGGCTTTGCACAAACAGATGTATTGTTTAATATATTTACATCTCTAAATGCTTGAAAATGTGAACTGTAATACTGCAAGGTGATGGTAGTCAAAAAGGATGCAGAGCAGTATTCATCATAGTACCGCTATTGAAATATACTGTATTTTCTCTTGTTGTGTTGTTCTTCCCCAGTTAATACATGAGGCCACATTAGTAATCAAAAACCGATTAAAATGAGCATACTGTATTGTGGATAATCTGTTGATGCTATTATTTTTCAAGGCATGTATACATTTGAAACTATAATCAAGCAAACCGCACAAATCGTTTTAAAAGCTCCAGCTTTAATATGCCAGCAACCTTCTATTCAAAGTGTACCTTCTTCAAGACCAGTGATATGAATTGTTCATATCAAATTTTATTGCACACTTTTTCTGAACACTTTGATAAACAACAAGATAAGTGATTCCCCCTGCCCCCAAATCTATTGCCATCATATTGGACTTTTTTTCTTCCTGTTAGGGTGGAAATGGGGATTTACTACATTGTCTTTGGATTGGGCAGAAACACAGCGAGAATCTTTAAGTTTGATTAAAATACTGCAAAGCTCTGAAAATTGAGGGGAAAAAGAATTATTTGATAAATGGCATATTGTATTTTGAAATCAATATTTTTAAACTGCCCTAATATATAATACCAAAAACACTTCAGCAGCACTCTTCCTAATGGTGGGAGGTTATGATAACTTAATCCTTTCTCTCTTTCTACATTTTATCAAGGAAAATGAATAACATGAAAAATCAATTTTTGGCAAATAATTGTGAATTATAATAAAAAACATTGTTAGGCATGTATGGCAAAGACAGGAGAGTCAAGCAGTTGTGGGCCCAGCTCCAATGCAGGCATGCAAATGTACCTCCTTTTGCAAAGTCATTTGGCAGGAAACGGATGAAAAATATATGGCAAAATATACAGCACCTCCTTCTGAAACCACACATCCTTTGAGAACTCTTCTGGCACTATTTGATCAAAGCTGATCTTTTTGGAATGTTTTTAAGAAGAAAAAAAATCCAAATATAACAACATAAATTGTAAATTATATTATTTTAAAGGATATCCAGTGATGCAGATAATTACTTATGTGAATTCTGTTTTTATGGTACAAATCTGTACTTCCTGTTTTCATTGGAAAAGGTCTGTACTTCCTGTTTTACTTTTCTTCATGCAACTCTTCCTTTTAAAAACTCAGCAAAACTCTTTTTTAAAATGGATGTGCTTTTGCTTAGCTAGCTTAAATGCCCTGCACACACAATTCTTCCATTGACCTCATTGGGAATAAAGTTATGAGATTTTACTTCAACTGGTTTGTGCCCAGTGTGCTTTCAAACACATTATTCAAATTATTTCAGAGTATATTTCAAATATACTGTAAGCCTTGTGTTATCAAATACACTCTTCAAAACTAATTATTTCCAAAAAGTGACTTGAAAAAATGTAAAGAAAAAGGTTACATTAAACAGGCAAAAATAAGGTTACTGGTGTTTTAAGAAAGATTATTTTAAACAGGACTGTGTAAAAGAGGGAAAAATGGGGGTTCCTGATTTGTTTAGGAAAATCATCTTCCTTCAGAAAGACTGTACAAGAACATCATTACTTTTAAAAAACAGTAATGATGAAGGCAAGTGGGGTGTTGAAAATCATGTGTTTTTGCAGTGGATTCCCTGCAATTCCCCATACATCATAATTCTATTTCAGCATGCCTTGGCGTTCCCCACAAGATTAATTGGAATGAACAGAGCTATGTGCCAGACTTGATCTTAAGCGGTAGGAGGAGGATTTAGCAATCAGAGGGTGTCTCTTTAATTATATGAGTGCAGGTATTAAGATCATGCTGTCAGAACCTTGAGGAGTAAAGTGTGTGATGGCCAGAGATAGGGTTCTTTCAGGTCTCTTATGACTTTCCTCATCAGGAAGGCTTGCTTGGTCTCCTCTCTCTTTGCCTTTCGATGCCAGGTGAAGACCTTTTGATTTGCCTGACATGTTTAGACATGGCTTCTAAGCTGATTTTTAAATGATGGATTTTTATATAACTATTTTTTAAATTTTTAAACTGCTCTAAGAACCAGGGGGTGCTTTAAAAAGGGGAGTATATGCTTCAAACCAATACATTCCACAGACATATGGCATGATTAATGTGGTGCACAAAGTTGCCGTTTATTGAGTCAAAACACTGAACCATCCATGTCAGTATTTTCTATCCTGATGAGCAGCCTCTTGTGCTGGACCTTGCCCGTGGAAAGTATATGCTCCATCACTTCACTGTGAGTTTCTCACATTCACACTTGCAAGGAGGTGTTGCATGATAAAATGATGCTGCTGAAGTGACAATACAAAATAGGTTGCAGTATTTGTGACATAGTTAACTCTTTTGCCATAATATAATAATAAGCCAAAACGCTGAAAAATCCTGTCTTACAATGTGCTCTGGTATTCTGGTGTTCACAACCTGATCATTCCCACTTGGCTTTTCCTGTCACCAGGATAGGATAATTTAACCAGGATCTGAAGCTTTAATGTAATGTCTAAAGTGAGATTGCTGGTTTGTCGCACCAAAACGCATTTTGGTTTAGAAAACAAGAAGTCAGGTTTGTAATACTGGGTTAAAAGAGGTACAGTAGGCCAGAAGGCAGGATGCAATGCTGACTCTTCAGTTCCTGGATATATATCACACTACACAATTACAACACTTCAAAACTATTTTAATTGTCATGGCTGCATCTGAAGGAATCTTGGGATTTGTAGTTTGGTGAAATATTAGAGGTTTCTGGTAGGAATTTCTAAACACCTCATAAAGCTACAATCCCAAGACTCTGTAGAATAGATCCATGGGAAGTTAAAATGGTACCAAAGTATGCAATGTGGAATTGACCATGGTTATTTAGCCACTGCTACTGGTAAGCATAATCAAGAGGGAAAAAGTGTGCAATGTACATTTATATCCTCCCATACAATCCATCACGTATACTCAGGTCCTCTGGGGGCCATTTATTTAAACTGGCCAGGACTAGACTGGCAACGGTCATCCAGAGGATCTTCTAGTCAGCCGCTCTTAGACTGTGGAATGACCTGCTGGAAGAGATTTGACAGCAAAATATGCTGTCTGAATTTAAAAAAAAATACTAAAGACTTATATCTTCTGGCAGGTCTACCTAGTCTATTTTTAATTATGACATATTTGTATTTTAAATGGTTTTATGTATTATTAGTGTATTTTAACCACAATGTGTTTTTAATTGTATTTTAATTTATGTTGTACCCTGCCTTGAGACTTAGGCCCTTTCTGCATGGCATTTGTCATGCAAACGGGCGCCTGGAGCGTCACACAATTGTGAGGAGTGATCTACACGATGCACTCACAATCTCACAACACTCCAGGGGCCAGCAGGTGCCAATCGTGCACCTTTTCATTTTCGGCTGGAAGCCAAAAATGGTGCACGATTTTGCATTGTTCCAGGGCCCCGCGCACACTTACCTGGCATGCGGAGCCTCTGGAGCCACACTGGTTGCACTTCCTGCCCCAGTGCAGCCTGGGAGATTCCCAGGCTGCACTGCAAGGAAGAGGCGGGACTCGCACTTGAGCAGGCACCTCGTGCAGAGCTGAAGCAGCAGAGATGTGAGACCCTCTCGCCAGAGGCTGCTTGTGCAACCCCCGCACCCCAGCACTGGAAAAATGTAAGGTGCAGAAAGGGCCTTAGAGAGAGGTGGGTAACAAAAGTATTATTATTATTATTATTATTATTATTATTATTATTATTATCATCATCATCATCATCATCATCATCATCATCATCATCATTATTCAACTGATGAAGGTTAATCAGGATTTTCTTGCATTCTGGTATGTGGTGAAGTTCCAATGCAAATATTCTTTCAAACTGGCTTGGAGTTCTAATACCTTTTAGCTTGATTGGGGGGAAACCATTGACTCTACAAAATGTAAAATAGTAATTAATATTTAAGATCACTAAAATGTCTAAAATATTATTGCTCCCTTATTCAAATGAGAAACTAATAATGCCATAATGGGATTATTTTACATAGGATACATACAAACATTTATGCTCTATATCTACCTAAAGACTGAAGGTGTTAAGCATGGGACATGTTAAACCTGGAAAATATGTTAATATTTATCATAACATGTCAGGTTTCATGTACCCGAGTACTAAGATTGAGTGTAGAAAACTGACATCAAACCTTTTCCAATCATACTGTTTAAAAGAAGATGCATTCAGAAGGCTGGAGATGACACAAAAGCCCAGAAGCATGAAAACCTTCAGACAAGTCATGTACATCATCACTTTAAAAGTTGCTTTTTGACTTGTACCAGGCATTATGACATTAATGGGATGCCATCCTGGAATTATGGTCAATTCAGTTCTCATATGCATAATTTACCTTGTTAATACTTTGCTGTATTTCTACTAAGAAGGATGGATTCACCAGAGTTAGGTTGTATGTAACTGGTGAAGTACTTAATTTTTATGGGATGGTTTTTATACATGGGATATAAGATTTTGGTGCACCTGGTTTGTTTGCTTGAGAAGGACCAGATTCCCGGTTTCAGAACAAAGAAGCTTGTAATGAAAAAGAAAACTATTGTAGGATTGTATGGACTGTTTTAGTTCTTTCTCTAGCAGATGGACAGTCTATTTAGTGGAGAAGACAAAAATAATGTGATCATATTTAAGCACATGGCAGTTAATGAGTTCTGCCATCCTTTGGTGGCAGACAGTTATTGTTTAGAAAAAGACAAAGGAATGCCTTCTTTGTCTTTCTTTGCCAACTATCAGAGCCCATTACTGAAAATTAAGGTTCAATCAAATTCTTATTCAGAGATAATTAGTGGACAGCTTTGTGGTGCGGAGAATAATATGTCCAAAGTGCGGGATCACAGCAGCGAGCACTGAAGTGTGAAAGAGCCCGTTCGCGATCCCTGCTCTTGAGGTCATACCCCTTCTTCTCAGAGACAATGTGGCAGTCAAAATGCAGCATTCATACCTGCTGTGATAAAAAATACAACCCAGAAAATAAATTATTTCAAAGCCCTTCTTGTGAGCTTTTTCTCTCTCCCTTTTTTTAGGGAAAAAAAAAAAAACAAGCCAGTTCATTAGTAATAAACTATGACTTCATTAGAATGTCCCACCTAACAGGATTACGGAAGAATGTGTCAATAATTGGCAAAGGTTTGTCTTTCATTAATTAACACCTTTGTATGAATACAAACTTGTTATCCTCACATTTTATAGGTAAAGGATTAGCATAAAATGAAAGCATAAGTATTTTTGTTTTAAAAGTTGCTTTCAATAATTTCAATGACTCATATTTTATGAATTATTGCTTGCCTTTCAAAAGGAATAAGATTCCTGTTGACATTCTTTAACCAGAATGGTTGGTGTAAGGTTTCAAGATTTTCTGGTAGAAGTTTGGGGGGAAAAGCCATATTTGGAGTGATATTTGGAGAATATTAGAAGTTTAGAATACAGTGAGCTATATGTAAATTGAACTTTTTATCTATATAGTGATCTTTTGGGGGTGGGGAACAACAGTGTAATAAAGTAAAATCTATCAGATGTCACAGCTAAGTTCCAAAGTTAGAAGTAATTTTCTTCAATTACGTTGTAAGTCACAATAGTTTTCACACATGCTCGCACATATTTATCATTCTCAAACAGAGACTGTCCAACATGAAATCAAAAATTAACCCAAATAGATCATACATGAACATTTTTTTCATAAAATTATTTGCAAATTGACAAGCCACAGTACGCGCAGAATTTCAGTTATGCTAATTTGAATTTTCAGGTTTTCCACAGAAGTGTGAAATTACGTAAAGTTTTGAAATATATAAATTATGTCATAACTCTCTGTGCGTGTATGTAATTCTTCCTCTTGATACCAGTGTGTATGAATTGTCTTTCAAAGTTTGTCCTCCAATTGATGTTATTTTATATAAAATAATGTGACATAAATAAAAGCAGCAACTCAGGGTTGATTAAAAGCATCTGTACTCAGTACTGGTCTCTAGATTTGTTGATTAGGTTGAATGGCATCTCTGTCAGCATGTTCTTTTTGTTGATGTTTCCTAACAAGCATCATTCAGTTCTTTGACTGGCAACCTTTGTTTTCCAAAAGATGTATAGTACTAAGAATGCTCTTCATATAAAAGATACAACTTCAGAAGACCCACCAATTTATTATCTGATCTATCCAGTCCTATGACAAGTTCTCAGTACAGTGCCAACCATTAACAGGAACATCAATAATGCTGGGCAGAGGGAAAGAGTTCCATGACTCATCAAGCCTCTCCTGTGTTAGGAGCAGCTGTGTTCTTTGTGCTTGCAGCTTGCAGCTTGCACTAAGCATATCAAAAACACATCTAAGACTATTGGTTCAGCAGTACTTAAATTCTGCATAGCTAAGTTGCTCTTCTGTGCATCTCATGCTGTACAACTGCTTGTCCAAGCATTTTTCATTCTGATCCCTATACAAGCACAATAAGCCCAGTTGTTCATTTCTAAGTTTGTTTCAAAGTTTTGAAAATTGTGATAGATCTCCTTGTTTTTTGCCTTTTGGGTGGGTGGTAGGATCCAAAGAACCAAGGAATCAGTTCCATGAGTCCAACAAAGCCTTATTGTTGCATGCTTATTTGTTTTAACAGGATGTGTCACAGCAAACTGTTCTGATACCATTTTTCACACGATATGGAACTAGCTGTTCCAAGAAAAATAGCTTTTCTAAATATATATACTAGAATTCCTTTGGGAGAAGGCAAAGAGAATTTCTGGATCCCAGTTTGCTTCACTCTTGAAAACGAATATCATAGGATGCAATCCTACATACTTTTCACTGAGAACAAGTCCCACTAGAGATAACACCTGAGTAAATATGTGTAGAATTTATATTTTATTCAGTGAATTTTTCATTCACTGAAAATTTCTGAATATGAGAGTTTTCTGAAACAATCACATATCAGTGAGGTCAATATGTTTCACCGAGCATCAGTAAAGGTGGAATGCACTTTCTGCTTTATACCAGATATATTACCTTTGAAATTAAAAAGCTGCAATTATAAAAGAGGAGACCACTAGGAAAGACCCACTGATCAAAATTCCATTGACTAAGTTCTATTATTCTGTGGCACCAACACATTGCCTTTTACCAAAATTTCTTATCAATTTCTTAAACGGGTTGGCTTAGAAATTAAAGCTTCGGTCCAAACTGTGTAACAGCCTTCTAAAACACGGGGTCTTCTTGCAGTTCCCACCATCACCTGACAGAATGATTATTTGTAATCCTGGATGGGGGAAGGACACTAGGGTGAAGAGAGCTTCCATAAACATTTTTACTACCAAGTTGTTTGGATGTATCAGTTTAGACTATTTGAGAAGGGGCTGAGGACTGGTATACGCCTTTAGGAAGTGAACCAATAAAGAAAAAAATGGCTGTGTAGACTCTGCTGTGTGGGTGGAACATCTGCTTCTTAATTCTGGAAACAATATTCAAAAAAAGACTTCCATGGTGAGGGATGTACATGCTGCAGATATGAAACAGTGACCATCTCTCCGCTTCTCATCTTCCTTTTCAGAAAGCTGCTAGATCAAAAGCTTAGTAACAGTAGACATGACACTTAAGTATCCTGCCCTAATGCTCCTTTAGAACAGAGCTTGGAATCCCTCTCTTTTTTTACTACTACTCCCAAAATTCTCCAGCCAGCATTGGCATTGGCTATTGGATTGTGGGAGTTTTCCAAAGTTTTTAGAATGTTCAAATCAATTCAAAGCGGAATTAAGTAGATTCAGTTGTATGGATGTTAAACATAAAATGTCAGTGTTTCTCTTTTAATCTTTCTGCTGATCATTTTATTGTTTGATCTGTTGTACATCATACAAGTGCTTTTGTTTTTGTTTTTACAGAAAGGAAATTCAAAAATATTTAAAATAATAACTAACTAGCTAAATATACAAGAGAAAGGGAAATAAAAAAAAATAGTTTCTGTTGGGATAGCCATATTAGTTTGTTGTTGAAAAATGGAAGAAAGTGTCTTATGGCACTTTAAAAACTAACACACTTATTCTGGCATAAGTTTTTCCTCATCTCGTCTGCAGTCTGCTTTATCGGAATTGTGAATGCAGAGAGGGGACTTTTTCCATGAATGTTTCATAGATATTTGGCATTTTGATTATAAAAGACTAGTTAGCACATAAAAAAATGCTTTTTGAACAAATAAATAAAGTAAAACATGCATAAAACAAGAACCAATGTGACATTTTCACATTCTGAATCTAAATAATAATAATAAATGTTAAATATTTTACTTGTTCTATGAGACAAGACCTGATTGATATTATTTTAATAAATCTAAATCTTTATTTGAACTCCAGGAAGCAGAGAAAATCTCAAACAATCAGGGTGTGTTACTGCACAGAGCTCCACTGAGGTCAGTAAAATTTCTTACTGCCATATGTAAAATTGCAGATTTCTTTTTCCTTTCAACCAGAGAAATGTAAATACAGGAAATAGAAAACAGAGCTTGTGTAACATAGTGACTAAAAGAGGAAAAGCTAGGTGCTGGATAGCCCCCTTAGTCACAAACTGGCTGGGTGGTCTTCAGCAAACCACTTTATCTTGGCTTCAGCCTTCCATTTGTAATTCAGGAGTTACAATGGCCTACCTTGTGGGATTGTTGTCCAGACTACTGCTAATGTGCATTTCCAAGAAAAACTACTGGAGCGTAACAATTATTTTTAAACAAATTATGCCATATTGTATTTAGACAGAAGCAATGGGACAGAAGAACACGCTGGCACTAGTGGATATACTTCTGGTCCTGAGGATGTGTGCCTATTAATTGTTCACAAATGTCAAATGCTTTCTTCAGCAATTCCAGAGGGATTCGTTCACTTACTGGGCAAAATCCATTCATGGCTGCATTTTCATTTCTGTAAAGCTTCAGTGCACCCTCTGTACTCCATAAGGGGCTTCAAGTATCCCCTGAAGCTTTTTACTAAAGTTGCCCCTTCTTGTCATAACAAAGAAAATGGCAAAGAGAACCAGGGTTCTGTAGCTTTCTTGTACCTTCTAGATTAGAATTTGAAAAAAAAGTTATCTCTTGGCCCATACCCCTCAGAATCCCCCAGCTACCATGACTGCTGAACAACAGTAATGAGTTGCACTTTTTTAAAAAAACGGTACCTTTTCCAACTTCTGTTTAAGGCATGCAAACTAACATAGTTTGGAATTAGATGTTTGAGAAGTAAGAGATCCAAAGGACAGAGTTTCCAAGTCACATTCAATATCACCGGCCAGTAAAGTGGCTGTATTTTGCATGATAAGCAAAGAGGGCTGGAAGCCATCAATTGCTAGAGAGAGCCAGGAGGGTGGAGAAAATTAAATCCTAAAGTAAACAAACAAATGCTTAGACTGCTGCCATTGCATGGGAAAAGAGGTATCTGGTTTGCTTAGCTTGCTATTTTCTCTTATTGTGAGAGAAGGGTTGGGCATGAGAGAAACATTCAAATTTATGCAGCCTCTCGTTTTGACTCTGGTTAATTTGGCTTGAGATCCTGTGTACCTGGACTTTGGTGGGTGGATATCGAATGGCATTTCCTGTTTCATCCCAGAGAGCAAAATGTCTTTGATTTTTGTTTGACTTCCCTATAGCCCCATCTTTCCCACACTGGACTGCGGGAGGCAGCCCAAAGTATTCTAGACTAGTTTTTTCAAAACATATTTATTTGGTTACTTCAAACAAAGTTGCAAAATTCACTTGGCAGCATGGCTTTTTGGACCCCTCAGTCACCACAGTATTTCCTGTTCTGAAGCCTGAAAAGATCTTTTTACACATTGCTTAGACAGGACATAACCGTAACTTTAAAAACTAACAATAGGCTTGAGCTAAAAATTATAATATAATATAATAACATAACAATAAATCAAATGGTTTATTAGAAAACTTCTAGATGTGTGTTTGCTTTCAAAACATTTTAAAAAGCATTCACAGAAATTATTTTGGTCTTCCTTTCCTTTCCTTTCTTTCCCTTTCTTTTCCTTTTTGGGATGAATCACAACAAGAGAATTTCACTGCATGAAACCATAAGAAAACTGTCTTGTGAACTTTGCAAGAAATTTTAAAAAATAGCTGGGGAAATGCCTTGAGTTAGTAAAATTTTAATTTACTCTGAATTAATTACTGGTTAATTATGTCTGAATTGTTCTCAAAATTTTCACTTGCAATTGAGTATTCAGGGAGATTTCTGGATGTGTTCAGTGATGAACAGGATAACATTATGAAAAGGCAGCAAAGGTATCCCATTGTATAAATGCATATTTTTCCTTTTGCAGCATCTTACTAACTTTGGAATTGTTAATGAAACTCAATCTGGCTTGCTTTCAGGTGTCCTTTTTATATGAATATAAACCAAAAGGAGGATTTGACTATTTCATAAAACATTTTAAGTCAATTTTATCATGGCCCTACCATGAATGGATGGAATTTCATTTAATTGGGAGGTTCAACAGAAGTGAACACTAATATTTTTTTTCTTGCTTACAATTCTTAGGCATCATAGTGACTGTCTGGAAATAGCATTTAAATATTGAATATCTGAAATGAGGAATGAGTGCTTTCTTCACTGTAATAGTTGTTCAGAGGAAGTACAAGTCTCATATTGTCTTTATCCTTGAGGTGTATTGAATATTATCTGGAAAATGTCTCCTTTAATAAATGATATTTACATTAAGTAAACAGCTGTAGCTTCTTGTTGAGGCATGGCCTAGAAGCTTTCTGTTGATTCTGAAGAGAGTTTGCATTTCCTATGATCTGATGACTTAGTTAGCTGAGACCCTTTCCCCCTTTTTGATACAATTTCCTTTTAAAATCCAAGACAAGAAGGTGAGCCAGCTTGGGATAGTGGTTTGAGCATCCGACTACTACTCTGGAGCTGAGGGTTCAATTCCCCGCTTGGCCATGGAAACCCACTGAGTGACCTTGCTCATATCACATTCTCTCAGTCCCCAGAAAACTCTGTGATAAGTTGGAAATGGCTTGAAAACACACAACAATGACAAGACAAGAAAATGTAACCCTGATCCACTTCTAAGGGAGGAAAGTGATATATAGTTGGAGTGCACTGCACTTGTCCTCAAAACATGGTACCGTGATCCACTGTTCTGAGTTTCAGGAATGATGTATCTTCAAAAGATGCTCAATAGAGGGGCCTGAATGAAATACAAAAGATAACAACATACCAAATTCTAATTCTTCCTTTCTTTTCATGAACACTTTCACAACCAGGTCTGTTGACATGTGCAAAAAATACTTTTCAAACTTAGTGGCCCTAGGGTGTGTTAAGAAATGTTCATTGGAGTTGATGAATGAGTCACCTTGTAGTCTTGCAATGAGATGTGTTTTGCAGCTTTTCTTTGATAAACAAACAGAAAATTTTGCTATTCCCTCATAAAGGTCATTATCAGCCTGAAGGTCTAGGGAAACCAGCAACACCAAACACTATTAATAATGGACTAACAAAGGAAATAAACCATGGGCAAAGTCCTCACAAAAGAATTTACACCTTATCCATATGATATTATCTTTCTAAATGGACTTGTAGAACATTTATAGTCAGTTTCCTTGGTCCTTTCTCATGAAATCAAATGAGATCCTTCTTCATTGTGGTCAGTGCAGGGCTCTCCTTCCATTTACTTTAAGTTTCTCAGTGTTCTTGTTCTTCTGCTGCATTCCAGTGTCATTCTTTTTCGGAGACATTGACCATATGATCATATTCAAATAGCCAAGCGTTTACAATTTTCAGATCTGCCAAATACCGAATCAACCTTTATAATTAAAGCTGACAAGCTGACAAGAAAAATGAATGTAAAATTGTATACATATATGAATGTTTATGTCAGATTGCCGTCTGTGCAGTTGTTTTCTCTTTGTCAATAGCCAAAGGCTCATTTCTCTGTACTAGAAGCACATTTTTATATCGAGGCCTTCAGACAGCTCCCCTTCGCCCTAGTGAATTTGCTGATTAATTTTGGATGCTCCTCTTAATTAACACCCCAAAGGAAGTCTAGATTTTCTAGCCTATATTCCATGTAAAACAAGTGAATCTGAAGAACAATGACCTAAAGAGACAAGCGCACTCCGTCCGAATGACATTACAAGAACACTGAATATCTCACAAGTCAAGACCTGGTCAGGCAGTGCCTAAGGAAAATGTAGGCCTTTAATCAGGGCAGAAGTGAAATTCATATTAGTCCAATTTCATTTTCTTTACTGCTGACAAAGAGGAACTGGATGGATGCCACCTGACAGTTGAAACATGGTGCCCCTGTATCAGAGCGGGTGCCATTGGGCTTGATTAATAATTGGATCCATTTTGTCTTCCAGGCAGATATGTTGATGATGGATATGACAAAATGCAGCGACATGATTTATTAGGAAATCAGGATAAAATAACAAACTGGGTAATTGCACATTGGTCTAAAAAATGCAACTGTGTAATCAGAAGCATAGTGCCAAACACCAATAATTTCCATATCCCTTCTTAGGGAAAGGGTTCAACAGAATTCCAGATCCTTCATCCTTTTTAAACGCAGGGTATCCAAGGGAAATAAGAATTGATGCTGAAGAAAAAT
This sequence comes from Ctenosaura bakeri, assembly GCA_948474755.1. Lineage (NCBI taxonomy): Eukaryota > Metazoa > Chordata > Lepidosauria > Squamata > Iguanidae > Ctenosaura > Ctenosaura bakeri. The sequence continues at coordinate 24,071 of CAOLHI010004033.1, forward strand.
AAACCAGCAAATGTTTAATATATGTTCTTCTCTTCAGAAGAATAGAAAACACTGTATATCAGCAACCAACTGTTGCTTCATTGGCAGCGCTATGGAAATTACCTTTACTTAGCATCTCTTAATTTCTGTTGTACCAACTTCACAACCAGAGATTAGAAGAGTTCTTTTTTGGAGTATAACTTCTAGAATTCTCCAGCCCACATAGTTATTACAAAAAAGTAACTTTTCTACATTCTGTATACACACACACATACAGAGCCAGACACACATACAGGCCATTGTAGTTTTTCCAGGATTCTTAAGTCTTCACATTGATTATTTCAGAAGTATTTAGAGGAAACTCTGAAACAGTTTAAAGTAGGAAGCTACTTTAAACTAAAACAGTTGGTGTGTAAAGCTCTGGATTGCCCTTCTGACTGGCAGGGGATTTTCAAGATAAATCTATCCAAGCACTGCCTGGAAATTTCTCAGGTCTTTCAAATTATAAATTTACATTGGTCAGAATACTACATTGTCTACTTAGTTACATATAAGTAACTTAGGGCCTTTCCATGCTATACAACTATTGCACTATGATTCCACTTTAACTGCCACCATTCTGTTCTATAGAATCATGGGATTTGCAGTTTAGGGAGGGTATCTAGAATTCTCAGTCAGAGAGCTCCAGAGCTTCCCAAGACTGCAAACCCCAGGATTCCATAAGTGGCAGCCATGGTAGTTAAAGAGAACTTATATTGCCCCTAAGTAGCATCTCCTGGCTGGATGCACACACACAGAAAAAAGAGAGAGAGAGAGAGAGAGAGAGAGAGAGAGAGTCTATTTTAACAGGCAGGCATCAGATTAGGTAAAGGAGGTCCATTCAACTAGCAGTCAGGACACAAGGAGAATAATGTTTATAGCAGTGATGCTATAATGAGAACTTGCAACAGGGATCCAGCTTCTTATTGTCACAACACCCTTCTGTATCCTAATTGCCTGCTGAATGGACCTCCTTTACCCAATATTTCTGCTGTCTGGTAAAGTAGGTAAGGAGGCATTCATGATTGTGACAATAGAGCCATGAACCTGACTATGTACGCTTCAGCCATTTCGGCATGGCATTGCGCTCCTGCAGTGCGGAATGATGGCCATGGTCCATGGGTTGTGCTTTCACATGATGTCATCTTGTGCCAACCGTCCCTAACCTTCATGATCATAGGATATTTGCTTAATGGAAAAAAAATAATTAAGAACCTATGATCATGCAATGCTCCTGGCCATGCAGAAGGAGGGGAAAAGTGATCCTCTGCTTCCTTCTTCAGTGCAGCATGGGAAAGAGGATGGCTGTGCTGCAGAAGGTGGGCATGTGTTGCTCACACTCTCTTCCGCAAGGAGCTGGCCAGGTGTGGAGGGGAGAGTTCCCATCACACTCTCATCCCAGCAAAGGTGCTGCTGGGATTGTGATGGAATGTCAGCATGAACTGGTAAGGTGTGGAATATAGGTTCATGAATATAGATTAGTTATAGATCTATAATTTGAGGATATGCATCTGTAACTACAATTCTCAATTTCAGCCATCCTGCATCATGTCTTCTTATATTATGCATAGTTTTGTTTCTGCTTTTGCTATTCAGTTTCTTTGATATCCATAGAAAAACTGCATGTATAAACAATCATTCTGTATTTATCATGTCCGTTGAGAAGCCACAAGGAAGCAATGGGAAATGCCTTTCCAGGGGTGATTGCTGTTCACTAAAAATTGGCTTCAGGATTCACTACAGTCTGCACCACAGATTTTTCTTTTCTTTTCCATAACCCTGGAAGAATCTACATTCTGAACAGACCATTCTCCCTGAGCAGAGTTATCTCATTTATAATAGCCTGACTGCTATTGATTATTCCCAACTAGATCAGATCTACTGAATCAATGTGGAACAATAAACATATCGATAAATCCCATTGATTTCAACCAGTCTACTCTAGTTGGGACTAATAATAGGAGTCAGGTTAATATATCTATTTAGTCTTTTTTTCCCCTTCCTCATAAGGAAGTATAAACCAGCAAACCACTTAATATTTAAAAATCATCACTCATTAAGGTGCATGAACCTCCTAAAATGAATCATACAAATTAATCTGAGGAACATAATTAATAAAACAGGGACCGATACCACAAAATCCTAAAAAAAAAAAAAAAAAATAGAATGAAGATATCCAAATGAATTTCTGGATACTGACTTCTATGTAGCCACCACTGAGAAGGCCCTGGTCCTAGTACCCATCACCCCAGCCTGGACCTCTGACTGATCTTAATGCACAGGAAGGTTAGTGTGGATGCAGGCTGTATTGCACATAAGCAGATCCCAAACTATTTAGGGCTCTACCTTGAACCAGGAAATAAACAGGCATCCAATTGAATCAGTTTAATATCAATAGAACTTAACTGAATAGCTTTTCATGATTCAAGAGGGTGTGGGTTTGGGATGCATTTTGTGAGAGATATAATCTTTTTTCTAAAGAATCTGAGAACAGTATATATACAGAACTCTCAATACATCAACTCTGTAATCCTCCTGTTAATGGTACATCCGGCATGATAACATATATTGCAATCTTCCATGGCTTCAGATAAGACTAAAGATTTGTTTTAGTTCTGAGTAACAGAGACCCTTTCACAACTGACTGATTGACTCTCTCATTCCCTGTCTCTGTCTCTCTCTCCCCGTCCCTGACCTTCTTAGAAAAGAAAACTATAACATGTGCTGTCCTCTTGACAGTACCTTTTGAACCTTGTTTTGTGTCATTGTAACATAAAGAAACAAGAGGCCTACATGTAATTTGTTTTTTTCTGAGTATCTCCTTTCCATCTAATGTACTGTTGTGAAATGAAGCCAGTAAAACTATATGACTAGTCCATTCTGAGATCTCTTATGCTATCTTTATTCAGTGACAAATTCGAGTTTCCATGGCTTGTTCCATGATGATAAGCAGCACAATTTACAGGTATAAGTTAACAAATGAGATCAATTAAAATGTCTCACAGTGGCACCTGTCCCTGGGTAGGGTTGCACAAAATGATTCCCACATCTTTGTTCCTTTATGGTGTACCATTTGCAGCCTTTCCACATGGAAAGCAACAATGGAAGTGTTGTTTCCTAATGGTCATGAACCAAGAAAGTAGCCCTTATCATGTAGCTCAGGGATATGATTATTATCACTTGTGGGGTTGGTACAGGGAGGGCAGCAGGAGGTGCAGTTGGAATATATGTGTGTGTGTGTGTGTGTGTGTGTATAGATATATATTTCTGTGCCTTTTGCACAAATGAATGATTGTGTCTCATGCCATTCTTGATTGTAAAAGCATCTTGGATTGCTCAATTTGTTACCAATTTGTGCTATCAGCAAAATTCATTCATGGCGCTAAATTTTTTGTGTGGTAAACCTGCATGCTTGGCTTTCATTTTGCTTGTTTGCTTATAAAAAAAGCTGGGCTTTTTTTATTCAAAGATTTAGAGAAATCTCAGCTCTTCAAAATGGCAAGAAAAAGAACAAAATTACAACTGCAGCTTGTACCCCTCTCATGTTCCTTATATTTCTTCTAGTAACCATATTGTCTAATGAAACTTAACAATCATTTTACAATTGGTCGTATTAATGAAAAAACACATTAAAACATTGTGCTTATCAAGAATTATGAATGCTCTTCATTATTAGAATGAGAAGCTTTTAAAAGGTACAATACAGCTTAATTGTAGCACATCCCTTTTAGAACAAAGGTGTCCAGTTTTGCTGCAAACCTTTTGAAAGAAGCTATTAAAAATCCCCAAGGAAACATTTTCTGTGCTTCACTGAAGACCAATTATTTGAGTAAAAGATTAGAATCTTCAAATATCAACACCTGACCTGAAATTTCTAAGATATTTTTCTACACAAATTTCTGAGATATTAGCTGGCATCCTGTTAATGGTTTAGAATAGCATTGCATCCAATGTATGCTACCTTAATCCACCTTTCTGGCCATTCTAGAGGTCAGTATTCTTTAGCAACCACACTACAACCAACCTATCAACTTCCATCTTTTAAGTAATACAGCATCCCCAATACAACCATTTCCAAACAGATATTGTTAGTCAACTTTTTCCAGAACAAAATACATTTTATGATGTGGATTTCTGAGGGCAAACATCAGACCTGCGTTCTGATTGAGTTTACAGGAATGTGAGTAAAGTATTCATTATACGTTGTGGGCAGGTTTTGCAATTAAGGCTTTCACACAAGGGCAGCGTTGATTGCGAAGGAGTAACTGAGAGTGTTTCAACAAGCAAGCTCCACACTTTGACCACTTACTCTGAGTTGAAGCAACAGGGCAGGGCAGTCCTTTCCCGTTGGTAGCTATGTTTGAATTCCATTGATTAATGTTGTGTGTGCCTTTCTATTCAAGGCTGAAAGGATTGTTTACCATAGACTTGTAATCAACCTGCCTTAGCAGCACCCTATTACTCATGATAACAGGGGAGGCTGCAATTTGGACCTGAAAGAAGCCTGCCTCCAATAGATTCTCGGATGCTTTTGTGGTGCAGAGGCCACCCTGTTATCTTCATTTGTAATTTGTTTTCAAGAACAGTGATTTACATTTCAGTTGGATTACACCTTTTAATGTTTCCCAAACATAAAGTGGTGGCTGCTGTGGAAACTCACATCCCTGCTAGATTTCAAACGATGTATTTGAGGCTTCAGTGGAGAGGATTACAATTACAATTAAAATCAAAAGATCCCTGATTCCTTTAATGACATCTACCAACTCTTTGTAGCCTATTGCACAGCAATATAATAGCATTTTTTTTATTCTAGTGATATGAAATAACAGCGCACTTTTTATTTTATCATCTTCTACAACTAAGCATCATATCTCTGAGAAAGACAACTTCCTGTATAAAAAGAGTTCAGACAGATAAATTACCTGGGAGGGGGGAACATTTCTGAAGATAGGACTGAATGAAACATTTGACAGTCAGACCTTAAACATCTATATATTTTTAAGAACAGATTTCCACCTTTTCAGCTCTGTGTGGTTAGCTTTTAAAGTTGTTCCCATATTCTGGTGTGAATAGCTCTGGCTGGCAAAGCAAACCTAGGCAAACAAAGAATAACTTTCTATTTCACCCACCAGAAAGAAAGAAAGAAAGAAATAAAGAAAGGGAAGAAAGGAAAGAAAGTCCAATATCTGTTTCTCCATTTTTCAGAGAAGGAACATGGAAATGTAGGCTAAGATGTTAAATCACAGTCTATTTTTCGTTACTTGCTGAATCCATAGCTACATTGCAGAAATGCAACAAAACCCTGCTACTGAGTTGCACCATCTTGGTGCTGGCCAGAGTCCTCATATGCACATCAGGCACTTCTGATGGGCACTGTGCTTCAGCTATTCCTAGCCAGTGTCTGGACATGTACCAGGGAATGCTTTGACATGCTCATTGCACATTGGGCCATGTTTCATCTCTCATTCCACTGGCTTCCGTTATGCAACAGATGCCTGTACTCTGTAATGCCACAGCATCCTGGCTGAATATGAACCCTCTGCAACTCCTTTCAATATTGCACGCCTGTAAGGCTATTTACAAAGGCATAACTGCCAGTGTGCTGTAGTGGTTTGACATTGGACTAAAACACCTGGAGAGCAGGGTTCAATTCCCTGCTCCACCATGAAAACCACTGAGTGACCTTGTGTGTACCACACATTCTCAGTCCCAGAAAATCCCATGAATTCTCAGCCAGAGAGCTCTTTGGCCTCATTAAACTACAAACCCCAGAATTTCACAGGATATTGAAAGTGGAATAATAGCACTGTAACAGGATAGTGCAGCAATGGCCACTGTGTCCTGCTCTGGTCACTATACCTCTGAAAGAACACTGAAGAAATGAACCATGCTGAAGGTAGTCACCTATGGTAATTCACCTATGAAGAAAGTTTACAACTTTGGGTTCCCTAGAGTTCGGGGGGGGGGGAAGATGAATACAGGAGATGTGGCAGGAATTCAGAAAGATATGCATAGCGTGGAGAAAGTGAACCAGAAGTTTTTCTCCTTTATTCATATTATTAGCACCTGCAGCTATCCAGTGAAGATAAATAGTGGGAGATTCAAGACAGACAAAACAAAACCATTCTTTGCACAGTTAAACATGTCTCAGCCAGTACCTTTCTGCTTTGAAGCATAACTTCAAGCCTATCCTTTGTAATTATTTTTACTTCATTTTTCTCGGTAGCCCACCAACTCACAACTTGGGGATAAATATCATTAATGAACAAAAAAGGTTTTTATTATTATTATTTTGAACACATCTCGTAAAATATTCATCATTAACCAGTGGCTATGTTTGTCCCTTTTCCTTTTCATATTATTTTTAAAACTTTAATCTTAATACTCCACATATATATGGAATTATATATTAATGGTATGTAAGCTCCTTAGATACTGGTACCTATGCAGGTTTACTTCTTCATGATGAGAAATAATGTATATTTGCTAGATTACACCACACTTTTTCTTCATACTGGAACAAGGCAAGATATTAAAATTTAAAAGATAAATAAATACTCTTTTAGTAAAAGTGTGCTTATAACTCTTACATATGCTTAAGAGATTTACAGTATAGTTTTGCATGCTTGTATTCAGCTCCCACTGAATTCAATGCACCTAATTCCTAGGCCACTTTCACACTACACATTTATAGCACTTCAAAATCAGTTCAACTGCCATGGCTGATCTTACAGAATCCTGAGATGTGTTCTTTGAGCTTTCTGGCAGAGAATTCTAAGTATCTCATAAACTACAAATCCTAAAATACCATAGGATGGAGCCTTCTCAGTGGTTGCTCTCTGGTTATGCTTATGTCCTATTCCTCTTTGTAAGTCACAGAGAGAGACATTATAAATATCAGGGCCTATCCATTAGCAGTCTGTGTGAGCAGTTTCCAAAAAAGCAGAAATTATGACCAAGATCCTGTTGCGCAGTTATGAATGTGTACCTAGAGTTTCATATTCATTGTTTCATAATCACAATTGCCATGCAGGACCAACTTTAGGGGATACATAGGGACTGTGAAAATTTCTCGTTCTCCATTTACTGGGAAGCAACTGGCCAAAACCAGCCATTTCCACACTACACTGTTATAGTGCTATTATTCCACTTTCAACATACTATGGAATCCTGAGGTGATCTCTAGAAGAAGGGGGAATTGTGGCAAAGTTCCTGTTTCTGCCTTTCATACCAGAGATTGCTCACAGGAGGAAGTGGGAATGTCAGTCAGCTTTCCAACTGATAGGGAAACTATTGCTGCCTATTTCTTATTTTGCTCTTGAAAGCCCTACCATCTTGATTCATACATTTCCTTTAGAATTTTGTTTTTCTTCAGCCTCCTGATTGACTTGTTTCTTGTAATCAGATTCCAGGTTAAATTATGCTAGATATAACAAACCATTCTCTTTTACGAAGTCATTTGATCTCATCTGAATCAGAGTCATAGCAGAAAGCTATAACAACAAATATAATTAATGGTAAAATAATAAGGGACTTAATTAATAAACCATCTGTGGGTTATTTTTAAAATGTAGGAATGTCTAATCCAAACAATAATACCCATCTAATTAGAACTGAGAATAACTCCCAAATTTGTATTGTCGTAATTGCCTTTGTTAGCCCCAAAAAGGTGTGGGGGGAAATTGCCCCATGCTTTTAAGATTTTCAGGCATCTTTTTCAGCTCAGATGTTACAAAAAAAACAAGGACAGTAGGGGAAGACTTGAGTGAAAGTCATTGAGTCTGTGTGCCACCTTGAGAGGTAATGAGGACCATCTGTGTAGCTTCTCAAATGGCGCTCATCAGATGATGTGGAGATACAAAGTTTCATCTGGAGTTGACCTTTTTTGCACACCACCTCCAACCCACAATGGCCACAGAACGATAGTTCTGCATGACATCCCGTGGAAATCCCATGGCAACCCTTCACAATTACGGATTAAATCATTGTCAGGTTTCTCCCATCAATGGCACGTGATTGCGGAGTCCTCCCACCTTCCTCCCACACTTACCCATTGTGCAGAATGGCAGGAAGCGTAATGGCTGTGCTTCCTCCCTGAGCACAGCTTGGGAAACTGCTGGGCTGTGCTGTCAAAGGGAGGAGAGGAGCCATAGCACTTCCTCCCACCCAGCAGGCAGCCAGTATGGAGGGGACCACAGCAGAAGTGATTCCCTCTCAGAAGAAGTTTCCCCCACATCCCCCACAGAATGGATTCAGAACCAGGTAAGTTGCAGAAAGGGCCATAGTCTTTGGCCCTTTTCACATGGCATTTGCCATGCAAAAGGGCCCCTGGAGCATCACACGACTGCGAGGAGTGGTCCACACAATGCACTCACAATCACGCGATGCTCCAGGGCCTGGCAGGCACTGATCATGCACTATTTCATTTTTGGCTGCGAGTCGAAAATGGTGTGCGGTCGTGCATCGCTCCGGGGCCCCATGTGCACTTGCTGTACATGCGGAGCTCTGGAGCTGCAGTGCTCCCACTTCCTGCCCCACCTTAGCCTGGGAAAATCCCAGGGTGCACTGTGGAAGGAAGAGGAGGGGCTCTCGCGCGAGCAGGCAGCAGCTCACTAGAGGCTGCTCATGCGATCCCCGCATCCTAGCTCCACAAAAAGATGAGTTGCGGAAAGGACCTTTCAGTTGGCTAGAAGCAAGAAAGGTGACAAAATGTCATTCTTCATTTGAAAATACAAAGCTATTCTGAAAAAAATCAGGACATGAACTTGCTGGAACCTCCATTATTCTGTACAATAAGAATAATTAATATTCTAGGGAAATAAATGGTATTTTAAATATTGTTATGGCCTTCATACCCCCATGCCCCAAAGTAACATTACAAGCATCGTTACTGGTAACACAAGCCTTACATTCTTTCTCTGGATGCTACTGTAGATGATTTTAGCAGACCTTCAAGAAACAGCAGTGAGTCTGTTGCTTTCGAGTTGTTAATGGCTAACCATGCCACTGATTTCACAACAGCAATCATGTTGTGTGGCATTAATGGGAATTGGAGACCAAGAAAAGTTGGAGTGCCTGGCCACAAGTTCCCCAATCTTGCCGTAAAGAAGTGGCTCCCAATGTTGGGTCTCTGGATACTATTATCCTAAATGTATCTTAATCCCTAGTCAGGAGATCCTATGATTAGGAATGTTGAGAGTTATGGGAAAACAACATCTGGGGAATTCATGTCCAAGAGCATGAAGAAAACTTGAACCTTCTAGTGAAGAAAGAAGCTGGGCAAGTCTGATTAGAGCCACCAGTCACAGCTCATGGAATTCTGTGAAGGGAAATCTAGGAGGGAAAGGATATAAACTTGACACTGGTCTGTTAAAGAGAGAGGCAGGATGAAAAAAAACAACAGTCAGAAACAGTGTGAAGGCTGGTTAGGAGGAGGGGAAATTATAACATCTGAAGAGGACTTTGGGAGCTGTGAATGAGGAAAGGGTTCAGGGAGTTCATGTTTGATCTAATAGTTACTTAGTGAATCTTTACTTGTTTTATTTTCAACAACTGAGTCTGACTGTTTCATTTAAGAACTGGTCATGCTTTACCTCCTTGAACCCACTGGTCAACACATCCACTTGGCCAACATATTAGTCACATTGAAGCCTGAGTACCAGTTCTTGAGGGTAAGAGGGCAAGATAAGAGACAGGAGCCCTAGGGTTGAAAATGTGGGGCCAGCCTGGAGACAGGTTCTTTCATACTTCACCTCCCCTGCAGACCAGGGGAAGTGGGCAGTGAGCAGGGCACTAAGCCCTCTTCATGTTGCTGCAAAATAAATTTTGTAACAGGACAAACGGATGGTTGGTGTGAAAGATTTGCAACAGAAGATAGGCAAGAGTGACCTCTATGGTTCTATCATTATTCCACTGACAATTACTGGGGATGCTGCAGCAGCCAGGGTCAGAAATGGACATCAGCTGAGGTAACTTTAGTTTGGATGTTGAGTGACCATTAAACAATAACATTGTTTCAGTTTAGCACATCCCAAACTAGACCAGAGCAGGGAGTGGGAAGTTCTAAGAGCTCAGCAGTTTGAAAAAAAAAGTCTCCTCCAAACAAACTGAGGATGAATTCTTTAATCAGCTGAAATGCTAAATACCAGAAGGAAAGGAGGAAACAAGCAAGCAAGCTGAGGAGAAACAACCTCTTGACAACTTTCCATGAAACAAAAGCAGGCCCAGCAGCCAACCCTACAAATCCCAGATAAGTGGTGCCCTATAACTAGGCAGAAGGAGATGGCTACTTTATGCAGTAGCTCATTAGACAAAAGGAAATATCATGAGGCAGAAGATGTCAAGTGTCATGACAGGGCAGCAAATTGTTAGCTTTGATTTACCACTGAGGTCAAAGAGGGATACATGGCTTTCTTCCTCCTCACTTTGTCTTCACATCATATCCTCTGAGGTCAAGTTGAAAGTGGGGGAGGGGGTAGAAACTGGCCCAAGCTTAATTTATGAGTTTCATGGCTCAGTGAGAACTAGATCTTGGAGTATCCCAGCCTCAATCCAAAATCCTCATCAGTACAGCACACTGACTCATGCACCTGCTTTTGTACATAAAATACATGCAAATGGCTAAATGGGAACATGATGTAGTCACAGCAGTGTTGTATAATATGATCAGAATAAATGTTAATAAGTATGTGACCTTTTTAATCTGCTAATTTAAAAATCTAGTTATTTAGCATAACATTTCTTCCAGCTTCCTATGAAGATAAGACTCTCCTTGACATGACTTGACTTTATGTCAAATGGCCATGACAGAATTAGGATGCAAAAATGGTTGAAATCTATAGAAATGCATTTGTTGCGTGTGCACCCTATATGCTCCTTATATGTGCAGCCTACGAATTAGGTTATAATCACAATTATGTACAGGAAATAACCCTGGAATATTATTTATAACCATGATCTAGCACTTAGAGATGGAGAAAGTTTGGCTTGCCATGTGTTTTCGAGAACAGCTTCCATGTGCCCTATCAGCCATGCTGACTGTACCTTCTGAGAACTGAAAACCAAACCACAAGAAGGCCTGAAAGTCCTGTTCCCCTGCAGGAAGTAATCCAACTTGTTCATCATCTAAAGGTGGAAATGTGAAAATCCCAATCATTCAACAGGAGATTTAATCACGTCAAGTTACCTCCTACTATAGATAATACCACAACATACCAATCTAGCACTGCCTCTGTGTAAAAAAATGGTAATTACATGTCACTAGCAGTGAAATCCTATACATGCCTGCTTAGAAATGAGCTTGACAGGATTCAATGGCACTCACTCCCAGTTGGGGATTGTAGGACTAGACTGTAGTCTAGAAAAGAGAAAAGGACGCATATTATATTGAAAGCAATGTAAGGCACCCAAACATCATCTTTACTCAGATGCACACCTGGCTGCATCAGTGACTCTTGATCCACCAGAGTATGGAAAAGTTACATGCTGATGGAAGACTTGGGGAGTTGTACTCCAAAAAAGTTACCTTTCCAAGGTTTTAACGGAGTGCAAAAAAGTTCTTCTTACCTGGAACAGGGCACATGACTTTAAAGTGCTGGATTTTGCTCACATGTGAAACCATTTTGCAAGCTAGTCAGAGTTTCAAAAGTAGCTGGGAAGCATGAAGCCTGATGAAATTTTTCAACAAGAAAAACTTATCAGTGAATTCCAAAGTGTGAGCATCTTTGAATCATAATATATGCCTTTGAAGCACAAACCTATGGCTTTTTCTGTAACGTCCATCCTCAGTAGTGATTTTTTCCCACTGTTTGTTTTTAAATTTTTGTTATGTTTTAGTTCTGCTGTGTATTGCATATTAGATTATTTTTCTCATGGAGATGAACACTCAACTGATATAAGACACCTTCTTTTCTATAATAAAGTGTATGTAGCTAATGCCCAGAAATATTTCTCATACCTGCCTTTGCGTATTGCATAGCCAATTTCTGTCTTCCATAACTCAATATATAAAGAACACAATTCTATGTATGTCTACCTACAAACATGTCTACTTACAAGCATATGTCAAAGGGGGCTTAGTCCTGGATAAGTGTGCACATGCTTTGTTTGGTTGTTATTGTTAATTGCCATCAACTCAGCTTTGACTTGATTCTCTTCCTGTCAGCTTTCTTTACTGCCTTGCTTTCACAACCATGCATAGAAACTGGAAATATGATGGCATGAACAATTATGATTTTGATATTCCATTATATATGTTTACACTTGAGAACCGGAGCCTTAATTTTGTTTGACATTTGATACCATCTCTTTTCAGTTCAACCATAAGGCTTTCAGGGTTATTTTCCTCCCTATCTGTTTCCAAATCCTGTCTGTAATGCCTCTATTAAATCTCTTTCCCATTTATGCTGATATGAATTACATTGCTGAATGTGTTCATTAATTTTGGCCCTAGCAAACCTTCCATTTCTGGTGTAAGACCTCAAATTCGAAGTAATAATTTTGTATTATTATCTTCACTTAACAATGGATCACAAGTTTTTTTAAAACTGAAAATACTGGAAACATTTCTCACTTAATAATACAATACATCTTTATATGTCATTATACCCAACTAACTTATCTTGCTCCCAGTTCCCAAATCAAGGCATTATGTCCATCTTGCTTCATTTTATTGTTTATGAAGTATATAAAATATAGCAGTCATTGGTGAAAAATCTGGAGATTTTAATGGATAGAGATAGCAAAGACACATTTTGTGTTAATGGGCTATAATTTTGTCTTCTTTATTACAATGCTACATTATATTTTCTAAAGTATTTATTTCACTTTTCTCTGAAATTGATCTTTTTTTCCTCCATAAACAAGGGTTTGTCTATAATAATAATTCTGAATTTTAGGCAATGTCAAATCACCCAAGCTGGTTCACTTATAAAGCATATCTTAAGATTTTGCTATTTTAATTTATTCAATTTATTTTGCTAAGTACTCTTGAAATAGAGGATTAATTACAATGTATTTTGTGTGCATGTGTGAGTCAGAGAGTGTTTATATGATTGAAATGTTAAAGGTAAATATAATTAAAAAGAAATAGTGGGATTGATTAGAATTAAGATTCTATGTAATACACATTTATTTTTAACATGAAAGAACCTCTTATTTGATTTTTGTTTGTGTTCACTTCTGTTGTTTATTTAGAAATGCGACTACAAATAATTTGTAAGCATTATTTGTCAGAGCTGGAATAAAAATATTACATACAACTTCATCAGTTCACTTCTATTAATATTTAAAGAGAAGTAAAAACCTAGGGGACACTTCAGTGCAATTAATTAATGTTGCCAAGTAAAAAGCTAGTGGGCAGTTAACCTAATATGTACTAAGTGACCTTGCCAATTAGGGGATAATTTAGTTCTCTTTGAATCACCTTTAAAAAAAACACCTGACCACCGAATTCTTGAAAGAATATGCAATTTGCAACATGAGCTTAAGAGTATTTATTCATAAGTCTCAACAAGCCCAAGGGTATCAAATATACGAGCATAGGACCAAAAGATATTTTTGCTTGTTACAAAGCCTGAGCTGTTTCCAAGTTTGTTAACTTACTTTGTCATAATTATGGTTCCAAGACACTTTCCCCCCTTCCCCAATTTTAACAGTGGATTACAATTAAAAGATACTGGTAGTACAAAAGATATTTTCCTCCCATCAACCTCATCACTGTCTCAACACCCACTACAGAGGACAAGACAGCAGCAGGTAGAATTTCTCTTCCACTCTCCAAATCTTTATAACTATAAAAATAACTTAAACATTGGTTATGCTGTAAAAAAGAATTAAGTTATTTCCCTTCCCCATGGTTAACATACAGCCACATTATGACTCACAGTTACATGTTGGTCAATGGGAGAGGAACTAATTATCAGTAGCTCATTCTTTATAATTAGCTACTTCCAAGCTGTAGCTACATATCAAGTTTTTCTGTACTTAATTAAATTTTCCTTACTTTATTATAGGCATACAAGTGTGTCTCTGTGTGTGAGAGAGATTGAGAGAGAAACAGAAAGAGATAAAGGCAGACATCCTTACAGGCTTATCTCTTACCTCCCTAGTACCATCAGAGACAAAATTGCCTGCCTCCCCTCCTTCTGGCATAGCTAGAATGCTTAAGAAAATTGTTCCTATTGGACAATTGCAACTCTATTTCATTACTCACACTTACCTGGGAATAAGTCCTATTGAACTCATTTGGATTTACTTGGTAAATATGCCCAGGATTGTGCTGTTAGATGTGTTCTTTCTTTTCAGCATGAAAGTAAAGCTTGAATTCGATGTTGTGTGAGCTTACTAGAAAATAAGCTTCACTGCCATCCGGGGGAACATTTACTTCTGAGTAAATGAAGTTAGGATCAGTCAAGCTATAAGCTTCACAGTTAAATTGCTTTTAGTAAGCTCTTCTGTTCTAGCGCCAGATATTTCCCAACAATAACAGGTTAAGAAAAGAAGATTATCATAAAGATGTGCTCATTTTCATGGAAAGACTGACACAGATAGGCCAGTGTATTATTTGAATATAAAAGGATAGTAATTAACATTGGGGGACAGTTGTCTGTTCCCTGGCACAGTATCTGTTCAATAAAGACATCAGGTATCCTAGTTATTTCTGTCCAGAAAGACTGTTCATAGAGAAAACCCAGTGAGACCAAGGGATAGTAAAAATTCATGGTTCTATGGCAGGGATGGGAACCATGCAGTCCTGCAGATGTTGTTGAAATTTATCTTCCACCAGCCCTAGTCAACATATCAAATGATAAGGAGTGCTGGGAGCTAGAGTCCAAAAACATCTTGAGGTCACATGATTCCCCCCTCCCCATTTCTATGAACACAAAGAGAGTCAGTGGCTAGTCTTATTATTCAAACTAAGCAACTAGGGAACTTAGTAAGTCAACATTTATGTTAGTTCTGTTGATTCAGTGCCTGGAAATCATTTGAATTTAAACCAATTCATGAAGGAATCTATCCGTTATTTGTGATTCCAGCCCATCTCCAATTTTTCCCAAGCATAATATGAAGACAAGGTAACCCATTTTTTTTTTAAAAAAAGTTTCTCTTTGAACTGTAAGTTGTAACTTTCATGATGAACTGCTCCTTCATAGCATTCTATGAAAAGCAAGCTATCCCTGCATTTAGAAATGTAAAATCCAAGAATGGGGTTCTAGTCTCTCCAACATGCTTGTTGCAATTCGTTGCTTAATCTTCTTTTCTAGTTTACAGAAGATTCAAGTATCTCTTTCCCCCTTGTTTTTCAAAATTCCTCCTCACACAAATTTTGCCCACTGGAATATCTAAATCAGGCTTCAGGAACATGTGGCCCTCTAGATATCATTGGTCTATAATTTCTATCATCCTTGGCCATTGACTATCCCATCTGAGTTTTATGAGACTTGGAGTACAATGTTATCTGGGAAGACCATAACATTTGGAGGCCCTTGATCTAAGCTGACTGATCATATGATACTTCATGACCGTTTTTTAGTGCAGTCACTTCTTTACAGCTTAACCTCTAAGGATGGGAATGCCCCATTTCACTGTCTTCTTTATTTAAACAAATCATCTTTTTTGATAGTGCCATGGCTACTAATGTGTGCTTAATTGTGACATTTAGCTTTACACATATAGATTTAATGGGTGAAGTACCCACCTGGAGACCCTAGTGTTCACATTAGATGCACAAGGCAAGGGTATTAGAGGTACACTGGGTATTGGAGTTGAGCTGGCAGGAGACATGTGGTAGTATAAAAACACAGATTGTTTGAAAAATGGCACTGCTGATGAAGAAATTCTTGAGAACTTCAAGGAAACAACATAAGTCTTTGATGTTGTTATGTCATCACATTATCAAAAGTAGCAACAGGAACAGAAGTAGTGTGGTGAATTTCCTTAGCATCAGTGCCAAAGCCAGGCCTGCCATTAGGCAGAATGAACAATGGCTATGCTGAGAGAAAAATAGCAGCATTTTCCTAGCCTTTTTCGCTGAGCCTCCAAGTTGTTCCACTTACTGGGAGGGTAGAGAACTTTAGCCCATGGCCAAAGTGAAGCAAAATTCATCTGCCATTCTCCCCACATGTGACATTGGAAACAAGATCTTCTCCTTTGCCACAAGTGAGAAAGTCTCTTTGGCCATGACTATTCTGGAAGCAGCATGACTCCATGGAGAGACCAAAAGCAGAGAAAGATGGAGATAAAGCAAATAAAAAACAGATAAGCTTTCTAGCAAAAAGGAGAGCATGGGTATTGGTGTAAAGATGAGGGAGAATATCAATTTGGTGTTGAGAGGTTTGTTTGTTTGTTTTTAAGTACTATCTCTTTGAAGTTCATAGAATGATAGAGTTGGAAGGAACCCCAAGGGCTTTGAAGTCCTGTCCCCTGCTATGCCAGAATCTCCAACTGAACCACCCCATAGAATTTAGTAATGAAAGATAGCAAGCTTGGGGGCTCAAAGCGCACACATTGAATTGGGTTGTGCTGATTCATATAATCTTTATTCTACTAAATAGAGAAAGCCCCTGGTACCTTTCAGAAAGGCTGCCCAAATTAATTGCCCAAATCCTGGGAAGAGGTTCTTACGCTGCTATGATATTTTATGTATACATCCCCTAAGTATATGATGGAATAAAGGATGTGCTTCCCATGATAGGCAGACAGGGAAGTGATTATGATGTTCTGAAGTTGGTTACATAAAATTCAATGGCAATTTCACATCAGAATTCCCTAGGTCAAAGTGATTTGCTTGAAGACATCAATGGATGTGGTAGAACTAAACCTTAGAAGCTGATAGCCATGTATCATTTTGTCCTTCAATCAATGTGAGGCCATTCTTTTCTTTAAAAGGAGCCTCCTTATCTTTTCATACTCCTCTTCAAGGACAAGAACACTTTGCACAAAACCTCAGGAAAGCACCTTCATTTTGCTGTGATATCATTTCTCATTCATTATAGAAGAACCTCTCTCTTGGAAACAACAACACAACCGAATGTCAAGGTCCACTGACAGCTATTTCTATAGTGGACATGAAAGGATTTCCCTCATCACCACACACACACACACAAGTGGGGGAAGGTAAATGCCTCAAAATTTTATTTAAAGCCATTCTGGTTCATATATTTCAATCCAGATTACCCAGACAATTTTGTCTTCCATTGGTAGTGACCCAAGCATTAAACCTCTTAATTTCACTGCTAATGAAGCCGGTAAAACTTGCATGCAAAATATATATTTCTGTTCAGCAGCACAAGGAGAAACCTGACAGAGCTATTATCAGAAAGGACACCTTTCCTGACTGAAATAATCACCTGGCTAATCTGCTGCCATAAATCATGCCATATTACTCTTCCTCTATCTTCAGAAGAGGTCATCTGCAAAGGCCTAAGGCACTATATCATGTAAGGGACTCCCTGGACATGGTTTTAACAAGTGGGTCCATCGTAAACACTTATCTTTGGTTTCTACCTCTCATTTGGCTTCTTTTTTTTCTTGTTTTCGCTAAATAATTTTATACAGAACGCATTCAAATGATAGACAATACATCACACTCCCTCCACTCTGATCATAGGCTGCAGTATTAACAAGCCATTGTGCATTCTGAATAGGGTGATTGGTCGGTAGTTTAATCTAAGTGGAAGACGATTAAATACAATGGATTTTTCTTTTTGCAACCAATGGTGTTATCCTCAGAACCATTTTGTTCACTTGTGTGCGTCTCTTCATTTCAGCATCCTATTGTGTTTAGCTCTGATGTGCCCAGTTTTCTAGGAGAGCATTAATATTAACTTATGAAAGTGACATTTATGCTGTTCTGCTTATTAAGTGCAATGTCTTTTTTTTCTTCTCCCACCCAAGACTTTTCTGTCATATACACTTTTATGTATGTAGGTTTTCATAATATTATCAAAGCAAAAAAGAAACATAGTAGTATTTTAAAAGGGAGAGATTTTTTTTAATTTTTTTTTTTTGGTGGTTTGTGAGATGAATAATACATTTATCTGAACTGACCTGTACTTGCAAATGCATGAAGAGCTATAGGTGAAAACAGAAGGAGGCAAAGAGAAGTTAGTAATCAGAATGTATTTAGGGATGGGCCAACCAAATCCTCGAATCCTCGAATCTTTGGATCCTGGGTAAGGATTTGAGATTCCTGAATCTGAATCCCTGTGCCAAAATAGGCAAACAGAATCTTTCGAATCCGCCAACTAAATAGATTGTTGGAGACTGGGATGCCTGAAAATCAGAGACACTGGGAAACCTAAAAATCAGGGAGACCAGGATGACTGAAAACCTGGGAGACCGGGATGCCTGAAAACCTGGGAGACTGGGATGCCTGAATACCTGGGAGACTATACATACGAGGGAAGATAGTAAGAAGGTGAGGTTTTCCCTTGGAGTAATAATGGCCTTTGCTAATCATTTCACAAATTACATCTGGGCTTGTATTCTAAGATATTTCAATTGAACATTTCATATTTAAGTTTAGTACTTGACTGGCTTGAGATTTCAAGGACAGCTGAAATATTCCTTTGCATAGCTCCCATGCAAACCTCTTTCACACACAATTCTGTAGTTTGCAGGTTTACAAGGTGTCACAGCCTTCTCTGACAAAATGTGCTGGTGCATCATCAAACTACAAACCCCAGGATGCCAGAAGGAGTTATGCAAAGAAAAGCCAGTTTTGACCTGGATTTTCTCTCTACTGTAGTTTGTGGCCCTGTTTACACAGGCAGGAAAATGTGGGATTAAGCCACATTTTCCTGCCTGTGTAGAAAGGGCCTTCATGTCATTTTAAAGCTGGGGAGATCCTGAGGCAAAACTAGGACAATTGTCTTGGCCAGATTTCTTCAGAGGGAGGTTTGCCTTTGCCTAGGCTTTAGCTAAGGCTGAGAAAGGGTGTCTTGCCCAAGATTACCCTTCTTTCCCTTGCCTTCTAAACTCTTTCTTAAAAAAAGGATTCGAAAGATTCAAGATTTGTGGATTCCCAGAACCTTCCACGGATTTGGAAAATTCCAGATTCGTTCCATCCCTAAATATATTTAGAGAATCAAGTGAGAACAGATATTTCAATCATTCTGTCAAGTGCACAGTGCTACTGAGAAGATATTCATTCACACAATGCAACTGACTTGGTCATCTTCATTTTTCAAAAGAAATACCCATATACAAAGACTGGTTGAGCAAAGGGGACAGCCAAACCCAAGCTATGTGCACTCGCTTAGCCAGCTCCCCATGGATCTCTATAAGAAGTACTTGCCTGTAAAAGCTATTCATCTGTAATTTTCCCCAATCCACAGGATGAAATTTTCAGGTCTCTAGCTGTATATACTTAGCAAATTTATGGCTCCAAGTGGGCCTCTGTATGCAAATAAGTAAGACAGGGTGTGCATCTTTTGATCCTCCAGCTGTTGTTGAATTGCAACCCCAGCATGGTTCACCATTGACTATGCTGGCTGTGGCTGCTGAGAGTTGCATTACAGCAATACTTGGAGGACTGCATGGTTCACATCCTTGAAATAAGTAAAATTATGTTATACTGGAAGACTAACATATAATGGATGCATGAAAACACAATCTGACCCTACATCAATAGAGGAAACTGGAAGGATTAAAGAACATTAGGTATACTCTTTACTGAAGGGGGCATAATCCAGCTGTTCTCAGGCACCTGTTTGCTATCTGCACAATGTTCTGAATATGAGCAATGGTTGAACACTGAGCATATGAAAAGTAGGTATCTGAGCACATCTGGCTTGTGCTCCCTTCAGCAATAAGCACACCTAATTACCTTAATTTAATTATTTCTCTTTCTGTTAGGGACTTATGGCTGTCTTGTACTTATCAGTACCAATCCAGATCTACATTATCACATCCAAAGTCATAGTCTGGGATGAGTTTCAGCCATTTTGGGGATATGGACCAATGTTTTGCAGGAGGACCAGCTTGGAGGAGTGGTCAGCAAGCCATTTGGTGGCATGTTTCTAGATGCTGAAGATCCCACGTTGTTGGAAATGCAACAACACTGAGTGTGTAAAGAGTTAATTGTGTCTTAGAGCAGAAGTTATAGGGCTAATGAAAGCTTCAGTGACCTAAAATCTCCTCACATCTTATCGACCTATCCAAACCTCTCTTAGACTAATATTCTTGGAGAATAATCCACCTATTCTTTCCATCTCCCTTTTATTCTTTCATGGCTCCAAAAGTAAAACTAACTTATCTTCTTCATTTTCTAGCTTAGCTTATTCTAGGACCCTTAGAGGGTTTTCCTATCTCTATTGGAGTTCCTATAGTAAAAGTTCAGTGTATTTCCTATAGACATTAGTGTCTATACTTCTTAATCATAGTAGCTGGCCAATGCACACCTGCACTCTCTATCACAGGTCAGATGAGAATTTTGGATTTGGGGTACAAACCACAATCTAGTAACTGGAGGCTGACATAGCAGAACTTTTGGAATCATTATCCCAGAAAAAGGTGTAGTTTGGGAAGCCATGGTGTGGCCAACTTTTTCAGCCTTAACACCAACATTAGATGATCACCTTGCATTGGATACATTCACAGCTACGCACCAAACTGAGTAAACCAACAAGTGCCATCTTAAGTCTCCATCAAGTTTTAGCAAAGTTGTATGTCCCCTGCCCCCGGTTAATTCTGTTCTATCTGAGCTCCATCCAAAGAGGGAGAATTCACTACAGACTTCATTTTAGCATAAATTCTGATTTAAGGATTTGATTAGCACGTTACTATGAAGAAAAGAACCTGCAAGGAGAGGTGTGTGTGTGTGCATGCGCACATGCACATGCATGTATACAGGTTGTTTTAAAGAATCAGATTCTTCTTACTTGTTCAACATGTGATTTCTCAAGCCTGCAACATTTTGGAAACATCTCTGCTGAAAATAGTTTGCCATTACTTAACTTTGGGGCAGATTTAGTTTGTGGAATAATATTATCGTAATGCCGCTGATGTTGTTTTTTTTGTTTTTTTAAAAGTATCAACCAGTATCAGGTAGTACACTGCTGCACCATATGGAGTCTGGTTTTCTGGCATACGGATTGAATTAACAAATTTAAAAACTGTTAAGATCAGTTCTTCTTTTGCCAGAGGCAAAATAAGAAAGGGAGCTAAACTTGCAGGATGCACCTATGTAAAACAGGCTTTATCTACCCATGCTGTTTGATTTCTTGACAGTGAGGGGGTGTTAACATCAGCAAGATCTACCACAGTAACAATATGATGCATTCGGAACAAGCCAGGATTAAGCATATTCAATTCATATGATTTGCTGGCAACAGTCTTTCTTATAACATTGTCCTATGCTGAAAATTACCAGTGTTTGTGGTTATCTGTTATGGGGAGCTCTGACACTGTTGAAAATGACAGCCCACTGCCAGCTTCGCCATAATAGTGAAGAAAGACTCATTTGTGTTATGACATCCTCACATTGTACAATTTGGCTCCACAACATGTCAGATGATCACACTGTTCCTACATCAACCTTGCCTGGCCTAATGCCCAAAAGTTGCCAAGTGGAGAGACTAGTCTGCATATAATGGAGGACAATTGGTGGAAATCTTGCAGGAGGATATTCTTTGGGACAGCATTTGTTCATTATCCACATTGGGTGATTCAGTCCTATATTACATGTGTAGAAGTTAAATGGTTGGAATGTACACTGGATTTTTAAAGAAACTCCCCCACACCTATCCACCCACACACTTCAGTCCCTTTAATGTAAAGGGAAACCCAGTGGTTTGAACTCTGCTTTGGCAATGTTGTTTGGGGAAATCTAGCAGTAGCCAGAGCACAGCCTTATTCAGAGTGGCACCACTGTTCCAAAATGCCCTATGCAAAGAGGTCCCATAAGATGTCCTCTTCATCCAGATGTCAGAGGAAACCAAATTTTGTTGAAGCAAGCATTATTAGTGTACAGGGTTAAAAAATGTTATTCATCTGCCCTTTCCCTTTATGTTTTCCCTGACGACTTGTGAAGTTCTGCTTTGACATAATCCAATTCCATCTTTCCCAATCTGCTTTATATCAAAGTGCCGATGACATCAACCTGTCTATCCACTTAACCCATCTGCAGAGGATTTTCTGTGGCTTCTTGACCAGGGATGGTGCCCATATTTAGAACATTTCTCTAGGTAAATTTAGCGGTGCAAGCCTGGGGAAGGTGAAAGAACAGGCAAACAACCAAACATGGGTTGCCAAACAGCAAGGAGTGGAGATAAGGACACCAGTCTCAAGCAATTATCTTCCTTCTCCCCACCTTCCTTTACTCTCTTCCATTTTCTCTTCTTTTCCCTTCCCCTCTTCTCTCTTTTAAAATGCATTATCTTCAATTGTTCAGTGGTGCTTATTCCCATGGTCACATTTTTACCATCAGGGCAGCAGAAAAAACCTCTCTTTTACTGATCTGGACACAGAAATGCTACTGGGCAACTATTGAAGAAGCAGTGACTATTTCTTATACCCACAAACCCCAGGCTGTCTCAGCATGTTCAGTGCAATAGAAAGTGAAGTCAAATGACTTTTGATTTCATTTATTTGGCCAATTTTTGGCCAATTTAGAGAATGAGCTAATTTTTTTTAAGCTCTTGGGGATCTTAGTGGGATTCTAGGAGCAAGACCAGCAGAGTTTTCACTGGTTCTGAACTATTGGGGCAGCTTATCTGTTAAACCGTCTATTAAAAAACTAAAAATTGGATTTCTTTCCTCACCGTTAGTTTAAGTAATTGTAAAATGTGGGAATGCATGCAGTGCTGTTTAAAATTAAAAATTAAAAAAGTTCAGCAAACCATTTTCTTGTTACTTGTTCTACTATATATGGGATGTTAAATCAGCTGCAGAGAAGACAAATGTTAGGCATTTGGGGCACAAGGGAAGTAAAGTACATGAGTATCTCAAGTCCTGCTTCCACTAGTAAGGCTGTTCAGATCAGTATCTAAAATTGCTTACCTTGCCCAGTGCCATATGATGACCTTTTCTCTAACCATTGCTTCAATTTGTTTTGTATCTGTCCTTTTCACACTGTTCTTAATGTTAATATATGTTGTAAACTACACTTTATTTTTTTTCTTGAAAAGCAGTTTTTAAAAAATTCCTTAAAGCTGTGAATAAAAAAAGAATCAAATATTTGTTCCCTTGCTGAGTCTTCTGCAGCATTCATCATTGGCTCCAGAGCTATCTGGAAATCCTATCTTCTGTAGCAGCTGTGGAAGAAAAAAAGTATCTTCTTTTGAATAGGCAAACCATTACTCCAGTACCATCTTAGACAGGGTTGTCATTTGAACAAGTATGGCATCTTGCATCCCTTCTTTCCATGTTTCAGATTTTCCCTTCCCACTGATGGGATTATAGGAGTTATAGCCAATGGAAGATGATGAGAGTTACAGTTCAATGAGACCTGGAGAGCCCCATATTCTTCATTCTTGGTCTGGACTAAATTACTGTCATTGGAGAAACTATCCTCATTATTGTGATTGCTGTTGTTAGCTGCAAAAAAAGTATAATCAGCAAGCTGGGAAGGGGAAAGTAATTGTTATTATTACATCCCAACAATGTTTTTTGCCTTGGGTTTCATATCGAAGTTATTTGATAAGACAAACTTGAGTGACAGATGCAAACTGGGGATGGCACTGGGTCCCTCTGATCTTCTCTAATTGAATTTTTGTAGGATGAATTGAATGGGGAAAGTTCAAAGATCTGGGGATCCGTATTACACAAACATTGTTTCATTTAATCAAAACACTCTTTGAAGTACAACACTTGTAGACCACCTGTCGCTTTGAAATATAAAGTCATATGAAAGCTTCAGTGAATCTGAAGAGGAGAGCACGCAGCTATGATATGCCAATGGAAAGAAAAAAGCAGGTAAGATGATCATGAAAGCATCGTTTGTATTAATGTTTCTCTTCAGCGTCCTTTTATTCCCCAGGGAGAAAAGTCTTCTAAAGTGGTAAGCAACACATTACTTTATTCAGGATTTTATCAAAACTGTTTTTACACAATTGTTTTGTATGGTCCTGCAGCTTTAATTGTTTCTGCACCTGACTATTTCATGTGGATTTTGCTTTGTTCAAGATGTTCGGCTAAGAGCCTTATTCCAGTTTCAATTCTCCTCTGTGAAGTTTACATTTAAAGGCAATTTCAAAGACAAAATGGGTGCAACGCAGTTCTTGCTTTCATATAAAGGATGCAATCAAGGTGTTTTTCTGCCTTAGAATTCAACAGGCATCTTGCAAAACCTACCAGGGACATAAACACAACAAAGGCAGTTGCAATCCACTAAATATATGCATGGGTGACTCAAAAGTTTATAACAGCCTGAGTGCTGCACATCTTCTCCTGAGTAGGAATTACAAGAGCTCTTGCACCTTTCCAGGTACAGGAAATAAAAAGGGCATCCTATTCCCTTTCGGAATCTTGGGTGTTTTCCACACATAACCATGCTTGGTTAAAAACACATGTTAATCATAGTTACTAATAAAAGATACACATGCAAGCACAGCACAGCACCTCATACACACTATTGCTACCTAACTTAGATTTCAAGAGCCTGCTTAAATAAAAAGATCTTAATCTGCTGGCATAATTTAACTACCTGTGTAAGCAAGTTCCACAGCCTAGGCACAGTCACAGAGAAGACTGGCTCTCATGTCCTCACCAAACATGCCTGTGAAGGTGCTGGGACTGAGAGAAAGACCTTCCCTGCAGATGTTAGAGGCTGAACTGGCTTGCATAGGGAGATACAGGCATTTCCACACAATATAACTATAGCACAACAGCAGCAGGTTGTTTCCACTTCAGCAACTGTGCTGCTGCATGGCATTGTTGCTATCTAGCTGCTATCCTGTTCCCAAGCGTTGCAAAACCACTGTGTTCTATTTCCAGAAAAAAATCTGCTAGGAGATTCCATTAGCACTTCAATCCTGTTAGCCGTCTTAGTGTGGAACCATAATAATGCTTGATAGTGCTTCCTATTATCACAGATCCAGCAGCAGGCAGGCAGTGGGCATGCCCAGGTTGTCCCTCTCTTCATGACTCCCATGGTGTGGTAACTTCAAGATCTATCATCTTTCCATGTTTATTTTAAATTTCTCCTTTGAATTAAACTTTTTTTTATGAATTTTATGAAAATGCAATAATGTACTGGCACGTCCTGCCCTTACAACATTGCTTCACTAATACAGTTTCCAAAGGGGGAGGGGGAAAAAAAGACCAATTGAGTTGGTGGGGTGGGGTGAAGTAGGGCAAAGGAGTGGCCAAGGTCACTGTTGTGCTTAAGGGATACCAGTGGCAATACCACTGCTCATCCACATAAGGCAGAAGGGTGCAGAAAAGAGCATCCCCAGCCTGACAGCATTGCACAAATGGCCATGCCAGGACTGTAAAGCTACAACATGGTAATGGCATCTTGCACAGAAATTGCCATAGTCTGTCAGATAGCCTGGACCCAAGCTGCATAGGGCTATAATGGTCAAAACCAATACTTTAAATTATGCCTGGAAATGGACTGCAGCTAATGAAGTTGTTTCAGTGGGGAGGGGAACCACGTGATTCCTTAACCAGTCTTAATGGCTGCAGCATTTTGGACCTGCTGAAGTTACTGAATGGTTTCTATAAGCAGCCCCATGTACAGCATGTTGTAGTAATCCAAACAGGATGTGAGCAAGGCATGTGTTGTTGTAGTTAGATCTGACATCTCAAAGAACTAGTTTTAGCTGTGCCAATGCACTTCTGGCCACAACTGAAAGCTAGGGATCCAGGCTCCATTCTGAATCCAGGTGCACCACCATGCTGCAAATCTGAGATTGCCAAGGTAATGTAAACCCATCCAGCACAGGCTAAATCCCAAAACAGGGAGCACCTCTGTTTTGTCTGGATTAAATTTCAATTTGTTCACCTTCAGCTAGTCCATTCCTGGCAGCAGACACTGGTTTAGTAGAAACAATTTTCTTGAAATTTTATGGAAAGGAGAGATATAATTGGGTGAAATCAGCATACTGGTAACACTGACCCCCAAAACTCTAGATGACTTTTCCCAACAGTTTCATCTAAATATTACCTAGCCAAACCATTACAGTCATTTCATATAAAAATAAATATTAAACAGCATGGGGGACAAAACTGTGCTCCAAGAGTAGTAGCCAGGGTGTTGAACAGGCATTTCTCAGCACCACCTTTTGAGTCCAGCCCACCAAGACTGGAACCACTGCAAAACAATGCCCCTGAATCCCATCTCAGAGAGGCAGCCAAGAAAAATACTATCATAGGTGGTAGTGAAAGCCACTGAGAGGTCCAGCAGAACCAACGGGGATACATCCTCCATCTAGTTTCCTGCATAAGTCCTCTACCAATGTGAACTTCTAGTCAGAAATTGAAGCCAGATTGAAATGGATCTAGAGAATCCATCTCATATAGGAATTCCTGGAGCTAGAAGACCACCCCATGCTCTAGAACTTTATCCAAAAAAGGGATATTGGAAACTGGCCAATAATGGCCTCACCACAGCCTACTCCAGGCAGGATATAGTGAAGCATTCACTACTTTCCTTACTCAGTACATCAGTTCCTTTTGGGCTGTTTTCAAAAGCAAGGAAAGGCATGTCCAGCACGCACATGGTGGTTCTTCCCTCTCCAAGGATTCTGTCCCCATCCCTAGGTTGCACAAACTGAAATGTATCCAATAATATAGGACAAGTAGGGGCCAGGGTTACATCCAATTAACTTGTATCAACTGAAGTATCCAAGGGCCTTTTTGCACGGCATTTCTTAAGCAAAAGGGCCTCTTGAGCATCGCGTAAATGTGAGGAGCGGTCTGCATGACGCACTCACATTTATGCGATGCTCAAGAGCATGATGTGAACCGCTAACGGATTTTTTTATTTTCGGCTTCAAGCCAAAAATGCCATGCGATTGCGCAACACTCAGGGGCATGGAGCATACTTACCTGCCATGCGCAGCCTCCTGAGCTGTGCCAGTCACGCTTCCTGCCTCAGCGCTGGCCTTCAACTCCCAGGCTACACTGTGGTAGGAAGGGGCGGGGTGTGGGTGGGGTGCTTACACGACCAGGAAGCTGCTGCGGAGCCCAAGCAGCAGGGATGCGAAAGCCTCCCTTCAAAGACTTCTTGTGCGAGCACCGCCACCCACCTCCATGAAAAAGTAAGGTGCGAAAAGGGCCCAAGTCAGAGCAGATCCAAATGATTTTATCCAATTTTCTATGTTTGTTTCTAGGTTTTTTTTTTTAAAAAAAGAGTTTTCAGAAAGTTAGAAAAACCCATCAGGGAAAATATTAGAGCAGCAAGATTTTTGTGCAGTTTTATTTGTGTATTTATCTACAGAACAATTCCTCAGCAATGCTTTCGGACTTTCAGATAAAGAGAGAACATCACAGAGAAATATGCCCTTGTTAAATGGATTCTAAAGAACAAAGTGGTTGAACATAACAAGCACATATAAATATATAAAAACAGTACTATCAAAACTGAAGTGTAAGGCACAAAGTAGGCTATGGAGAGACCGTCACCAAGACAGACTTATTCCTTATACTCACCTATCTGTCTGTTTCACAGTTGAATTGTATAATTTTATGTTTTTATTATTCCTTCCTCCTCTCCATGTATATGCACAAATATTTTAGATACTACATCTTTGGTGGGACTCGCTGTTTTTTGGCTCTTTTACTTGTAAAGTGCCATATACAAGAATGGTTCTTTATAAACAAGCAACAAAAACAACAATAAGAGAGGTTGAACAAGGCCAGTATATTTAGTCTGGATAAAAGATGGTTAAGAAATCACAAGATAGCCACTTTCAGTTATTGAAGGTTGCCACAGAAAGTGAGGCATGTATTTGTTTTCTGCAGCCCAAATCAATGGGCTTAAATCAGAAGACAACATATAAGACACACTATATTCAGCGTGTCTCTGTTATCACAGTTGTTGTGAATGCTTCTCCAGGGGCTAATAACATTTTCAGAAATATTGTCAGTATAATCATCCTCAGAACATGCAAGTTAGACTGGAAAGACTGGATCATGCATTCTAAGATTTCCACATGTTAAGAAAAGGGAAACACTTTCATGCAGACAGAAAACTAGCACTGTTTATCATTAAAAGAAATGACAGTTGTGGATATCACAGATATTCCTTTTGCATCAGTAAAAGAAGATTTCCCAAGCAGTGACCAGCATACACAAAGATAATCCCATTTACCAACTGTGAATTAATTCTTAGAAAGAGACGATAAGAAAATAGTCATAATGTCATTTTTGGAACTAGTTTCTGGTGCTAACCTGTAGAAGCACAAAATACTGTAAGAAACTTTTGGAGGGATAACCATCTTAGTCCCTTGAAGCAAAGACAGGGCAAAACCTTTATGTTGTTCTCTTTTTCTCTGAATTTGTGGATTTTTCTCAATTCCCAAATTTAGGCAAGGAAACAACAAATTCTTTATTTGAGTAGGCTTCATCCTCTGTTTCTTCAACAGGAAACCTTCCTATTACATTCCTCTGTTGACTCTCCAAGACTTTTCAAGTAGTTGTGACATTATTAACAGGAAGGTATTAGTTTCCTTTTAAAGTCACAAGGAAAAAAATTCCAGTTATATGGGAATCATAACTGCATTGTGATGAACAATCTAGTCACTTGCAGTTTAGTTCTTAAGAGTCATCCTACTAATCCACAGTTCTTTTCACAATGCAGTGCCCACAGTGTTTATTTGTTGATTTCATCAATGGACTGTCCTATGAAAGAGTTCTCAGGAAGCTTACAAGAAGAAATTCAAATGCATTGAAGTTGGAGAAAGGATGAAGAAAAGGCAGCAAGGGAAGAGTACATTTTACCCAGGCTTGAAGGTCAAGAGGAACCTGAACCAGACTGCAGTTTCCATTAACAATGAATAACAAATGAAGATAAACCAAAGATCATGCCTCAGGATAATTACAAAAACTTATTTCCTTTAGCTACGTATCTATTGTCTAGATCATGTAAGATTTGCTAGAGCAACTCAGAAGCATAGCAACACCATCTCAAACAATATTCTGAACCACTGGAGCTTCTGACCAGTCCAAGCTTAAAGCCCATTTCTAACAAAGACAAGGCACTTGTACACACCCTCCAATACTTCACAGATGAAAGCTGTGACAAGTGTGACCTTCAAGACTTGAAAGAAGGTGGAATTGATATGAACCCAATGGCATCCAAATTAGAGTTAAAGAAGGGAAACCAACATTTATTATCAAGAATGTATCAGTTACTGTTACAGTTGGACTTAGAGAAGGAAGTAATTAAAGAATAATGATAAAATGGGCAACTGATCTAGGTCACAACATTAGTCTGGTAGAGTGGGAAAAAGCTTGGAACAGGTTACCAAATTTACTAGATCTTATAGCTTACAAGAAAATGATTTAAAGGTCATGTTCAGATGGTACTTCCCCCCAGTGATGCTTGCTAGGATATTTAAAAATAGAAAAGATAAGTGTTGGAAATGCCAAAAAGAAAGGGGCACCTTTATTCATCAATGGTGGGGATGCAACAGAGTACAGAAATTTTGGTTTATGGTACGAGCAGTGATGCAACAAGTAATAGAAGAAAAGATTGAATTGGTCCCTGAGCTGTTTCTACTTGGTATATTGGATTCGAATTTGGTAGAGGGTGAGAGTAAAGTAAGGCTAATAGGTCATATGGCTACAACCACCAGGATTGTATTTGCTAGGCATTGGTGAAAGGTTTCAATTCCATACAAAGGCGAATAGCTGGAGAAATTAATAGAAGTGGTAGAAATGGATAGGCTCACCTTCCTGTTAGATAACAACCCAAATCATAAATTTCTTCAAGCATGGCAACCATTTATAAATTATTTGCAAAGGGTAATATAAATGTAACATAAAAAGTAAACTATTGTAATGTAACAACTAATGTAAGGTCAGATCCAAGTATATAAGAACTGTGTAAGAGGTATTTTGTGCAAATAGAATCCAGGTATATTATAATAATGGAGACAAGGAACAGATAGCATGGAAATAGAACGTCCTGTGATAGTGGTATTAACATATGTTATTACTTTAGGAAAGTTCTGTTAAGACTGTGATCTGTGTAATTAAATGTGGGTTAACAAACTATGTTTCATTGATCAGATAAGTAATTAAAACCAATGTGTTCCAATGACAGAATGGTACAAAATGAAAAGGAGAATGTAAAACAGTATATAACAAGGTCGTAATTCACCCAGTCTGTGGTTCTAGCAGAGAGAAAAATCAGCCTTAATGTACATGGTGGTTTTTCTTTTCATAACATTGATTTTATATGATAGTTGTATATGATGCTATTATTTGTTTTTTTATTGTTGGGGTTTTTTGTTGTACTGTGGTACTGTCTGGTATTACATCTTATTTACTACTCTTATACCAATACATATGGTTTGTCTGTTTGTGCTAATAATTTACTGGAAAATAATATAAATATTTATTTTAAAAATGGCAAAAAATATTAATGAGGAAAATCACACTACTATATATAGTTGTGTATAAAGTGACCTAATGCTTAAGTTGAGGGCAAGTTTGGAGGCCGTTACAAATTTTGATATGACCCATGAATAAATACATGATGAAACTTAGGGGCATGTAACAAGAGATGTAAAGAATATAAATTTTCTGTTTTAAAGTACGGTATTTACAAAGGGATGGATTGTAGTTTTATGCTTGGATTTATCGCACTGTTAAGCACACAGGTATACTTAAGCAGGGAAGATCTTCAATTGAAGTGTCTGAGTGAACCCGACTAGCTTCTGGAGGTGGCCTTACTGTCTGCTCCTGTTGAGAAGATGGAGGGGGAAAGGAAAACAGGGTATAGGGGTGGACAGGCTGCCCTCCTCACAGAGGGGTCACCCCAAGGAATGGGGTCCCCCACAAAAATTTGAGGTGGATTTTCTTTTGTCTTTCCTTTCGTCTTTTCTCTTCCAGTCTTCTTAGTCTTTGGAGATATAAAGGTGGCTAAAAATAGGGAGGCACCTGCATAAATTGAAGCTGCAGGGGAAATCTGCTCCAGTAATTCTCTCAGGTGTAGAGAGAAGCCAGAGGGCTGGGAGGAGGAGTTTCAAAGATGGGTGATTTGGAGAAGTGGCACAAAAGCTGGACGTTGAAGGAAGGGGAGGTAGGAGAGCCAGGCAGCAGCTCCCTCCCCCTGCTGCTTGTGGCAATGGTAAAAGGGGCATTGGTGAAAGAGCGCTGCTGAGGGGACAGTGGTGGTGGTGGAGATGGTGGGATGTGGATGGCCAGTGGGGTGATGAGGCTGTTCAGTTCCAAGTCCGCAATATAAATGTATTGTTGATGCAGGATAGCAAGACCAGTAAAAGTCATTACAGTAGGAAGCTCGTGAGGTGAACAGTGGCAGCAGGGTGTGGGACCCTCTAGGGCTTTCAAGGAGCAAAAAAGCAGCACCACAGTGGGGACAGTAGAGGAGTTGGATTACTCTGTCCTGGGAGAACCTAAGAGAAACATTGACCCCCCTCTACTCTCCCCACTGCAGCTCAGAGAACCAAAAAGCCACCACCACCATTTTCATACCCAGGTTAATGCTGTACCCATGGATAAGTTGACCCAGGTTTTTTGGTCAATTTTTTATAAAAAAATTCTCAACTTTTACACAAGTATATACACTAGAAGAGGCTGCAGCATATTTGCTTTTGCCTGAATTGATAGGAAGAAAAAGATTCCATCCCCTCCTCCCCCCTTCTCCCACTGAGTTAATTGTCCTTTGGAATTTAGGCCCTTTTCGCATGTTACCTGTTTGCATGACAGGGGAGGGCGTCTCACACAAGAAGTCTCATTCGAAACGCTGCCGCTTCCCCCCTCCTTCCTACTGCAGGTCACTTCCTGTTTGCGTGAGCGTCGCACTAGCGCCCCGCCCCTTCCTTCCGCAGCACAGTATGGGAGTTGTAGGCTGCGCTGGGGGAGGAAGCGCTACCCACCCGGCTCGCCGACGCACCTCACGCAGGTAAGTGCATGAGGACGCCGTGAGCATTGCGCGAGTGTGGAGCATTTTTGGCTTAAAGCCAAAAATCAAAAAAATGCGCCCACGCCCCACTTCAGCCTCGCGAGCACTGTGCAAGTGGGAGTGCGTCGTACGGAGCGGCGCTCCCATTTGCGTGGTGCTCAAGGGTCGCCCGCGCTAAAAAAAAAACATGCGAAAAGGGCCTTAGTTTGCAGGAACTGAAATAAGCAAAATGAGATGTGACCTTGCAGTAACGCTGTTCCTTGTTTCCCTTCTGCAACAAGGAGGGGAGAGGGAGGGGAGAGAATCCAGGGACATGTTTAAAGTTGAAGAAAAGGGATGATGGAACTTTAACTGAAGCTATGTCTACCAAACTGGGGCAGTTGGAGGATATGTTTATGAGGCTGAGCTCAGACTACTTGAGATGAAAATGGTAAGATTTGTGTTTTCTATTTGAGATGTCTGCTGTATGAAGCACTATTTAAAACAGCTACCAAAAACAAGAGCAACAGTTAACACTAGAAGCCACTGAGAGTCCCTTGTACATCTTCAGGAAGGACCAATGCCTGCTTGGAAGAGCAAAGCCCTTTTTTCTTGTTGGATCTGCAGATCTCCAAGTAAGTGTCTGATTCACTCTCAGGCCCTTTTCGCACAGCATCTGCCATGAGAAAGGGCGCCTGGAGCTTCACGCAATTGGAAGGAGTGATCTGCATGATGCACTCACAACCGCATGATGCTCCAGGGTAGGGTAGGCACCGTTCACATGCTTTTTCATTTTCGGCTTTCAGCTGAAAATGGTGCACAATTGCACATTGCTCCAGGGCCCCAAGCGCACTTGCTGTGTGTGCAGAGCTTCCGGAGCTGTGGCAGTTGTGCCTCCTGCCCCAGCGCAGCTTGGGAAACTCCCAGGCTGCACTGTGGAAGGAAGAAGCAGGGCTCTTGTGCTACCTGCTCGGGAGCAGGCAGCTCATGTGGAGCTGAAGCAGCGGGGATGTGAGAGCCTCTCGCTGCAGGTTGCTTGCGCGATCCCCACACCGCAGCACCAAGAAAAGGTAAGCTGCGGAAAGGGCCTCATCAGAGGTTCAGTCCAATTTGGAGAATGTTATCCATCCACTGGAGCAAAGCAACCAGTAACATTTGGTTTACTTTCTGTTACACAACATTACAGCCTGAGGAATTCATGATTTTGTAATGAAAAAGGTCAGGAAAATCTAGTTCTAACAATTGGTCTAATGTTTGCAGCTATATTAGTCTGCAAGGATAGTTCTTTTATTAATTACCTAAAAGTTTCAAAATAGGTGGACTTGTAAAACTCTTTAAGCTGGGTGTTAGCATTAAACAAAAGTAGTAAAAGCAAGTTCATTTCAGTAATGTAGAATAAGTAACAATAATTTCAGAATCAACAAACATTTCTCATGGCCCATGAGATTCTGTTATGTGATAAGAAACTGTGGTGTTAGTGTGGGAAGACAACCTCTTTAACAGTTTGTACTGCCCCTGCCCCCCAAGTGATATTTGAGTATTGGCAAGCAGCATAGTATATTGTCATCAGTAAGTTTTCCCCCTTTTCCCTGTCTTCCACACCCCTTCACTGATATAGATAGTTCAGAAACACTATTATTTTTAATGGTTCCTGCAATGGCTTTTTGAAGCATGATCTGAAATAGCAAAAGTTTACTTCCATTCCAGGTAGGAGGAACCAATATCATCAGTAAGAAACTGATGTCATCAGAAAGGGACAGTTTTGTTTGGAACAGAGATTGGAATCAAGATGTTAATATTAGTTCTATTAAATTACAAAGAGCCAGAATGTAAAGTAACTTTTCTCCCAATCTTTTTAAGAGTATCTCTTTTCTATCTCATTTCTCAGAAGCAGCCAACATAAATCCTTAAAATGCTTTTTTAAAACCACATGACTGCTACAAGTTCCTGGACTGTAACGCAAATCACCGTTTCTTCTGGTTCCCTTGTCAATGTCTGAATGAATAACACAGGACAAATGCCAAAGCAGCAAACACAAGGTGCAGCATGAGCCAGCACTAGAAGCAAGTGATATTCCTTGTTCACCATTCAGTAAAACCACACCCATTTGACCCTAAAACAAACTTAAAAGTTATCAGAAGTTATCCTTTATTAGACTACAAATGGAATGGAATGGAGCTGTCTCTTTGTTATTTTGGAAAAAAGAATATTAAAAATAGCCATGTGGATTAGAAAAGTGATACAAACAATGTTCAGCATGCAATAAGGTTTAATCAGAGGTAACTTTAATCAAAGATAGAAAATATGCAACATGTTTTAGATTGTACCTGACATGGAGACCAAGCAATGAAAGTCTTGGGATACCTTATTCAGTAGGACAAAAAACCTAATACCTTTGAGAACCATTGTGAAGCATCATTTCTCCCCTACTCCTCTTTAGGACTAAGCCACAGTCACTCACGAATCAAATTTTTTTCAGGAAAGAGATTAATACTGGGCAAGTTCAGTTATCTAACCTGGCAGATTAAACTGGCTGACAATTAGAGTTTTCAAGGACAGCCTTTCCCTCTCTCTGATTTTGTGGATTTCTCATAGGCAGGAAAGAGGCAACTTCCATATTTGAATAGCTACTTGCCACTGTCTCCTCTACAGGTGTTAAATAATTAGAGCAGGCAGAATTATGCACTGCAAATAATATTCATTGTGAATATAGCCTCCCCCCCTTTTTTTTCTTTTTGCTCACAAATAATTAATGAAGCCCATCTCGATTCTTGCAAATGTGTTTATTCTCATAAACATTCATCAAAGACTTTGGACAAAGCCTTCACAATCTTGAAAAGTGCTGTGAATATTTTCCTTTGGGTAATCCAGTTCATGTTTGGGCCCCAAGCAAATGGCTGTCTCACTTTGTGGCCTGTTGAGTTGCAACTTGAACAAAAAGAGTAAAAGGAGGGACGGTGCTGAAGTAATTAGTGAATTTCAGTGCCCATACAGATGAGTTTTCTCTAGCAGCACTTGAGAGTAGAGATCAAAGGAGATATGAGGCTTGACATAGGCTATGACAGAAAATGGAAGCACTTAGAGCTCTTTCACACTGCCCAATTATAGTACCATTTTCCACTTTAACTGTCATGGAAACTTCCTTATGGAATCCTCACATTTGTAGTTTGGGGTGGCACTAGATCTCTGGCTGAGCTGTCTAGCTAGAAATTTAGAGGATTCTAAATGTTCCTCCCTAAACTGCAAACCCAGAGTCCCATAGGATGTTGTCATGGCAGTTAAAATATAATATAGCACTATGAGCAGCAGGGCAGTCAGCAAAGAAGTATCCACCCCTCTCTTGGCAGTCAGGCACTTTATGACAAGCAGATGCAACAAGGCCTCACAGGGGACTTTCCAGGCTGCAGCTACCTATTGCAAACAGGAGAAGGCCGGACACTTCTTCACTGACAATCGTACTCCTTGGAAATCCCTATGGATTAATATGGCTGCCTCGCTTGTAAGGTGGGTTTTCACATCAGGAGACATAGCTATGGTCATGGAGCTCTGACATCATAGCTACCTTTCCCAGGCAGATCTTGGGCTTCATCTTCAACACCTGTGTGGCCAGCAGATACAGTGTCATCTTCTTCATGTAGGGAACAGCTACACTTATACTATGAAGATTACTAGCATTTATGTACATCATAACATTGTTGCTATTGCAAGACCTCAGATTCTCTTTGATTGTGCCAAAGGAAAGGTATAAGGCTTTCCTATGGTGATTGTAACCTTATCAACTTACTAGACTAACAGAAAAAACTTTTGGAGTACCAAGGCAAAACATGTTTATTTGTCCTGACACTTAAAACTGGCTGTTGCTGTTGTTTTCTTCTACTCATTTG
Organism: Ctenosaura bakeri; assembly: GCA_948474755.1. Taxonomy (NCBI): domain Eukaryota; kingdom Metazoa; phylum Chordata; class Lepidosauria; order Squamata; family Iguanidae; genus Ctenosaura; species Ctenosaura bakeri. The sequence goes on from CAOLHI010004033.1 coordinate 59,990, forward strand.
TTGCTTTGCAGGCCCTTTTCTCACGCAGTTTCTTTTGCAAGAGGGCCCTTGAGTGTCACGTAAATGGGAGTGGCAGTCCGTATGACTCACTCCCATTTACGCGATGCTCAAGAGCCAGAAGCAGAGCGGACACGCACCTTTTTATTTTTGGCTTTAAGCTGAAAATGGTGTGCAGTCGCACAATGCTCCCGGGGCCCACGCTCACTTACCTGCTGTGCGGTGCGTCGGGAGCCGAACCGGTCGCGCTTCCTGCTGCAGCACTAGCCTACGATTCCCAGGTTGCGCGGCGGTAGGAAGGGGTGGAGCGCTCACGCGATGCTCATGCAACCAGGAAGTGCTGAAGAACTCAAGCAGCAGGGAAGCAGCAGCGTTCCTGCTGAGGCTTTTCGCGCGAGACCCCCCCACCGCGCAAACGGGTAACGTGCAAAAAGGGCCTCAGTTTTTAGTATACTTATAAGGCTTGCTTTTCTTGTTTGCTTGTTTTTAAGGACTGGGATTTGTAATTATAAACTTCTGTATCTTGTATATCTTATACATGAATCTGGAATCCATCTGGATGAAAAACAGTATAATTTGGGTGATGCATTACATGTGCTTCTGTCCACATTTACCAATTTTTTTGTGAGCACAGTACAGAGACATCCATGCATCTTTTTAAAAAAATGTTCAAACAGATTACAGGGATTACTTACAGACATCAGATTTGCCCATGCTGTATCTAGGTACCATAAATTAGCAGACAAGGTAGTTGCATCCATGGTACATGGACTCTAACATGGCAAGATACTGTCTGTAACAACTCAGAGCCAAATATTACATATGAAAGACTTGTAGATACCTTACCTGAAAATAGAAGTATCCTGGACTGAAAATTCTTTTTTGATGTTTAGATCTTAGAAAAGTTACTTGTTAAACTAAACTCAGCATTCTCTGGCCAGCATGAACTCTACTCAAGATCTTGGAGGTGCAGTCCAAACAAAGAACATTTTCAAACTATATCTATGTCCCCATTTCAAAAGAACAGTTCAAAGTGTGTCAGTAGTAAACATCTTCTGAGCATTTTTGTCCATTTTTATTACTTATAACAGTGGTTATTTACATTCTGAAAAAATCCAGTATCAGTCAACACTCATTTCATTTTTGTGTCAATTTCATTCCCAACCTCTGCTGCTTTCAATGCTCATTTTCTTCCATTTTGAGCTTGTAGTCATCTCCTAAAAACATTTTTGGTGTGACAGATAATACACTTGCTTAAATCAACTGGATGTTTCTTCTTGTGACTTCCCAGGAATTGTAATTCTTCCTTCCTCATGAATTGCCTTGGCCTTGCAGGAGTTCAATCAGATTTCAATCTAGAAATAAAAAGAAGACAAAAAGAGTTACTGACAGAAATATCAGTGAAGGGGGTAAGTGGATGCTGTCTTCCCCCTTGACAGCAACTAGAAAACTTTGAGGATCTGGGAACCACGACATTTAGAAGAGGAAGTTTCTGGCTCAAGAAGGAGGTACAATTGCTGAAAGTTGGATGGGAGTCTCTTCTGATAAGTTACCTCTATCTGATTTTCATTTATTCTGTTTAGTCCTTATCCCCCATAACAAAAGTGTGGCCCACTGAGCATAATCATTCCATCATGCTTTTGAAGGCCCAGAGATGATGGTGGGCCTTCTGTGATTTATTTCTCAGTTATAACTCACTAAGTCCACAGCAGTAGCGTAATATTGATATAGGTTACACATGTATCAGGGTTCAAGACAAAAGGCTTCCTGTTTTGCAATAGAATTATCAAGATTTTTATTGATAAAAAGGCTACCAGGTTTCAGAGAAACAATGCAGTAATTGTTTTTAGATACCTGCCTAAAGGGTATCTTTGAAATCTATCTTTTTTTTAAAAGGTTTTATCTCCCTTGTGAGTCAATGAAAATTACAGACACCATAGAGGTGGACCTCAGTAAATGTTTCATAAGGATAGGTACAGTGTAATGATGAATGGAAAAGGAGTCCTGTCCTTTTGGGGGGATTTCTTCCCTTCCTAAATTTTCAGATCAGTTCATAAGAAAAAGGCAAATTGGCAAGCATCACAGGGTAGAAATCTGTAAAGTTGCAGAAAAAGCATGTAGGTGCAAGGGAGCTGTGCTTAGAATACAAGTGAGGATTTTTTTAAAAAAAATTATGTTTCTAAACTTTTTCCAAGAAATTCTAAAAACACTACAAATACATAAATGAAAACATAAAAGAAAAAATGCAGGGAAAGCAAGATATAAGCAAACAAAAAAAACATACGAATTAAAAATTAAAGGGTAAAAGAAAGAAAAGGAGAAAAAGAAAGGAAGAAAAAAAGAGAAAGAAAAAGATTAAAAACAAAGCAAAGAGGCAGTATACCCTGAGATTAACATAATTTGATTTACTTGTAATAAAGTACAACTGGTAGATATGAAAGAAAAGCTGAAGGATATTTTAAACACATTGGTCTAAATATAACAGCTAGTCCCAACTGGAGTAGACCAATAACATCAACAGGAACATGATGAATCAGCAAGATTCTGTAAGTGCCATTGAACTGGTCAGCATGTTCTAGCTGGCTTTTTCCTATCAGTGAGAATCATGTGGTTCTCCAGATGTCACTGAACTGGATCTCCCAGTTTCCCCACCACTGGTTATGATAGCTAGGGTTTCATGGAGTCTGCTATTCTACAGCATTTGAAAGGCCACATAGTTCTTCTCCTCTGGATTAACCCAATGAACTCTTTCTTTCTTTCTTTCTTTCTTTTAGAATTCTAGCTAAAACATTAAGAAGATTAAGCAAAGATGTTAGGCAGTCGTAGGAGTAGACATAGAGGCCATTTCCACACGAGGCGAGGGAATTGCTCCGTGCCAGTACATACTGGATCTTCTGGGCATGGACCAGCGCAGACTGTCCCTTAAGCCCTTTCACAGGGCTCCTCGTCTCATCCAGGGTGAATCGGAGCAGTGCAATTCTTAGATCTTAGATTAGATTCTTAGATCCGCACTGCACCGGCTTCCAAAATGGTGGCTTCCGGTTGTTCGTGGGTCCCGACCAACCACTGAAGCTCACCATGCCTAAAGCCCGCCCTCCGCAGATCGCAGGCTCGCATTGGTGCAAGCCTGAGAACCTGCACCAGGAATGCAACGGTGCGCTCTGAAAAATTAAAGAACGGTTTTGTACCGTTCTTTAAAAAGCACACTGGAGGACTAGTTGGGGGCATTTCGGAGCGGACTGAGGTGCGGATCTCAGGTGAGTAGTCTGGACCTAGTCCACTCCAAGGTGCAGACGACCTCCATGAGAGGACGCACTGTGCCATTTTAATTCCCTCATGCGGAAAGGGCCAGAGAGGGACATGTTCGTTGTGGAACAGTGGTTTGATCTAGGATTCCAGTAGACTAGGATTCAAATCTCCAGAAAGGCACGGAAACCTATTGAGTGATTTTGAGCAAGCCACTCTCTCAGCCTAAGAGGAAAGCAACCACAAATTTCCTGTGAATAAATCTTGCCAAGAAAACTATATGATAGGGTCTCCATAAGTCTGAGTTGACTTAAAAGCACACAGTAACAAATAGATCTAGATGCATCTACAGATGTAGATAGGAAGCAAATTGAACATGGACAGTCTGAATCTGAAAAGCAAGATTCTGGAAGGACTAAGATACATCAAAAGATGTTTTGTAAAAAAAAAAAAAAATACCTATTGAGTGGAGACTCTGAAAAGAAATGCATGAAAACATAAACATCCATACTTTTTTTAAAAAAAATCATATTGCTACTTCTTTTTCTTTCATCTCTACCCATTTTGTCCCTGAAGTTCATGTCATTGCAATATCAAGGGCTTATCCTTACCACAAAGACAGCAATGAAATTACCAATTATGGGTGAAATGGTGCTTAAGACAACTTAATAATTTCTATAGTAGAGATAAAATTAAGTGCATGATCAAGAACAAGTCCTTATTACTGCCCTATTTTTTTTACATCAAAAAACTTATCAGTAAAGTCCATGTTGTCTATCCATATGGAGGAAATGACCTAATAGCTATATAAAACACTAAGAAGAGGGAACTATTTCCATAAATGATTAGAAACTCGGACCTAAAATTATTTTCAAAGAAATTATTTGGTGCAGTAGCAGCAAAATGAGCAGTGGATTCCATCACTAGGCAGATCAAGATAAACTGTCTCAGTCAATATATACTGAATAGCATATAAAATATTTCCAGTTCTTTCTGCTTTAGTAGATGGTGGCTATCATGAAAAAGCAGCATAGTTTCTTGTGAAAGTATTTTACTGTCAGGAAAACGGGGAAAAGTGCTTGTGATATTTTCAGCCTCACAAGCCAAAATAACCTGACTGGCCTAGGGTTCTTTGCACCTTGGGATAGGAGGGAACAAAATGTTCTGCTCTTTCTTATGCAGAAAAAAGTTGTGGGCTGGCTGTGGCAAAATCTTGTTCAGGACTATTCAGAGGTACATCCTTGGATCCTAGCTAACTGTATGAAGAATTGCACCCTGGGTTTGCTACTTTTATGTACACCCATAAATGGCAATGGAAAAGAATTTTACTGGGTCCAATATTTGCTGCAAATGTTCATCTCTCTTTTATTCATTGTATCCCACCTAACTTTTGTTCCAAGGGAAACCACATCACGCCACAGAAAAACTGCACAAACTTGACTGGTTGTGGTGCATTCCAGAGAAAAAAAAGTGAGCCAAACCACAAGTGCCAAAATGTAGTAGAGTAATAGTTTGAGTGTTGGACTATGACTCTGGAGACCAGAGTTTGAATTCCCATGTGGCCATGGAAACCCACTGGGTGACCTCAGGGAAGTTACACTGTCTCTGCCTCAGGAGAAGGCAAAGACAACCCCCTCAAAACAAATCTTGCCAGGAAAAGCCTGTGATATGGCCTTAGCACCACCATAGGTCTGAAATGACTTAAAAGCAAACAACAATTAAAAATACAGACTCTGGTGTTTTTCTGTATAATTGTACAATTTCCTTTCTTTTCTTGGTATATCTTTGGATGTATCTCTTTCCTTTTTTTTTCATATTTTGTATACTGTATCAATCTCATTGGTATTTTTGTGTGTGTTGCTGTTTTGAGTCTATGTTATCTTTATAATAAAAAAATCTTTAACAAAAGGAAAACAAAAAAGAAAATACAGAGTCTTGCAACCAGATTTGAACAAAGGATGGGATGAAAATGCAGGTGGGATTAGAGAATACGACAAAATTTCCTCCATCCCAGTATCCTCTCTGCTTCCCAGTCTCCTTCCAGGAGGTAAAAAGTTTATATTTTTTTGGCAAAGGTAGAAGAACAAAATGCAAGCTTTCATTCTATTTCCTCAGACTTAAAAAAAAAAAAACTATCAAAAAAATCCATCAATGAGCACCACAGCGCACAGTGGTTGGTATTGGTGATGAAGATTACATCTTTTAAAAAGGAGCTATCATACAGTACACCATTACTGGTTGGAATTTAAAGAGTGAAGAAGCAGAAACAATCTTTCCAAATAGGAGCTTTTTGGATTCTTGTTGAACAGCAATTGCACATTAGTCCCCCTCCTTCATTTTCTGTGTGTTGAGGGAGGGGGAGATAGACTTGAAAAACCTTCTTCAAACTTCTGATTACTTTGGTCTTCAGGGTTGTGGATTAGTATCTCACGCATGATTTCTAGAGTTACGGGCTTTTCCATTCCACATGCATTCACTCAAAATGATAAATCAAAAAAACTTTTCAAAGAAAGGGACACTGCAAGACTGATCGCTTCCATGCTGAGCTTCTCCTGTTGTCTTTTTAAGGTTTTTCTTTCTTTCCTTTTCACAATACAAAAGCAGCAATTGGCTCAGCAAGATCTGATAAATGCCTTATTATAAAAACTTGAACGTCAGCTTGCATTTAAAAAGGAAATGATGGAACTTGTAACCAAAAGAAAAAGGGAAAGGGGATATAAATGACTGGCAGTTCCCATTTCTTTACAAGTGTTACATTTCAGTCCCCTGCCACTACCACATGTTTCCTGTTCACAGATAATTTGTACAACATATTTTATCATTCAGTTTTAGACACAGTTGAAAGGCTTTTGCCTAAGGCTTGGAACACTTTGAAAATTGTATACCATTTGCAAAGCTTTCTTCTGCTTCAGTGTGCAATTAGGTGACTGCCTTTTTCTGCAGACATTGAATTTATCATTTATGGAATTAGAATTTTCCCTTCTCTCTCTCTCTCTACACACACACACACACACACACACACACACTGTGCCCCTACCAAGGTGACTAGGGAACAAACATAATTCCCCACTGAAGAGTTTGTGTACATAACAATTACTCCTCTCCCTGAACAAGATGGGATACACGAAGAAGCTGACTTTAACCCTCTAAATAGATTATTCTTTCTCATACCGGGTATTCCTTTCTGTCCACCTTTTCAGCAGCTTACTGAGGTAACCCACTAGTGTGATGGAAAGTGGTATTTGAGACCCTGAAACTACACTTAATTGATACATATTCTTCTGAATTATATGTAAAGTTCTCACACTGTTGTTACTTACTGTCTCCCCACCATTCAGATTCTCATGAAAGTTTTCTAGTCCATTAAAGAACCATGACCCCACTTATGTGCTAAGAGCCTCCCCTGCTGGAAGTTTTCAGCAAAAGGTGCCTTAGCTAGGCAAGTTACTGTCTGGGACTATCATTCTCAGTTCAGACTACTGATGTGTACACTTCTCTCCAACGCTGAGGATTACTGAGATAACAGTCCAAGGCCTAATTCTTTAGAAAGTAAGTTGCAGTGTATTCAGTGGGATTTACTATTAGGCAAGTGTGCACAGGGCAAAAACAGAGGCACTCAAAGCACCTTAAAAACTGACACATTTACTATGGCAAAAGCTCTTGTGGATTAAATTCTGCTCTGTTCAATTTAGTAAAACAGAAAAGAGTATAGTGACGCTTTTAAAGACAAGCAGATTTATTGCAACACAAGTTTTCATGGGCAAAAGCCCATTTCATCTTAGGCATGAAGCATATCCTCGGTTGGCTCACATAATCTTGTAAACAGCAGGGCTAAAAAAGCATGAAACACAAGAGCTACAGTCTCTGATATTTTGTGCAAAGCTCAAATGTATACATGAGAAGCACAGTGGCCATTCACAACTATTTGGCAAGAACACATTTTTTCCTGGCTTCCTAACACCTGGAGTGGAAGAGGAAGTCTTAGCTTCCAGTGAGTCCTAAACACTAGAATGACAAGGAAAACATAATACAATACCACCTAGTCTTAAAGCAACCCTCTGCCGCTGTGGCAGAGATTGTGGAAATAATGCATAAAAATGTTTTGAGCAAGCAACAAAAAGTCTGTCATAAGATGTGGTAAGATACACAGTTGGGCTTTGCAAAAACACAATAACATGACACTATTTTGTGCTGTTTTCACAAGATTGTTAGATATGATATATTATATAGAATCATAGAGTTGGAAGAGACCACAAGGATCATTGAGCCCAACCCACTGCCATGCAGGAAATATTGTTATAATATTGTTATATGTGTACAATAACAATGCTGACTTAGAGGTAAATGAATTGTGACATAAACTTGGAGGCAAGCAGGTTGTCCCTTCAGTGACTTGAAATCTTGGTTACCATGAAAAGCCAGGAGTAATAGTTACAGTGTTCAACTGGGATTGGAGACACTGAGGTTCAAATCTCCACTAAGGGATTCAGATTCACTAAGCAGCTTTGGGCTGCTACTTCTCTCTCAGCCTGACTTATCTGACAGAGTTGCTTTATGACTGAAAGGAAGAGGCGGAGAACCATATATGCCAGGTGGGGGTATAAATGTAAGTAATACTTAGTGAGTATTTGAATACTCTAAATAAGCTAAAATTTTGAATATAAGCTTCAATAGGAAATATGTGAAATAAACACAGTAGTTGCACTAGAAAAGACAATAATGCTTGGTAAGGTAGAAGGCAGTAGGAAAAGAAGAAAACTGCATTACAGATGGATTTAGTAAAGGAAGACATATCCCTGAACCTGCAAGACCTGAGTAGGGTGGTTGATGATGGTGCTAATGGATGGTGATGGAAGGTGGATGATGATAGGGTGACTTAAGGTCTTTCATCCATACGGCCACTGTAAGTCAAAGTCAACTTGAAGGCTGTTAACAAGTTGCCACCCATGGCTACCATCTTTGCAGCAATAGTGCATGTGAGAAGTGCTGTGCTGTATTTTTAATCTTTTATTGGTGGTTATGTTTTAAATGTGCTGTTAAATATTTTTTACCTTTTTTAAATAATATTGTTATTTTTTCACTTTTATAAAATTTTGTAAAATAAGATTTTAACTTAATCTTGTTTAAAATTACTGTCAGCTGCTTTGAATCCCATCTCAGGAGAAAGGCATGGCATAAATTCAGTCAATCAATTAATCTATCAATAAACTTATTACATGGAGGCTAAGAACCTACATCACTTGAGTATAACATAAATACTCAGCAGCATGTGCCACTTTGTTATACTGAATGCCAACATAGCACGTGTGGATTAATGGTTAATGTGTATAGTGAACAACCCATTGTATGAATATAATGCATAATGTGTAAAGGGAAAGCGAGGGAGGCACAATGGGCCTACCTGCACAACTCTGTTTATGTTGCCATTAGCTCGGTACAACCATTGTATGTTGTCCAGGAAAAAAAAATCCACATGTGTAGTTCAAGTTATACCTGTGTATATCACAAACAGGATGCTAGCCAGAAATAACTCCCCATCATCATCATCATCATCATCATCATCATCACCACCACTACCACCATAAATTCAGTGGTGATTAAAAAAAACAGATTCCTGAAAATTTTGAACCAGGATATTTCTATACTCTGAATAAAGAGTGGACAAAGATGTCTTCTGAGTAATGTTCCACCCCGACTCTGGAGTTTTAAAGTTGCATTCTTCTTTTGTAAAATACATAGTCATTTAGCTTAACAATAGTTATCACATTTTTAAAAAATATGTACAAGAACTGAGTGTCATCGTTGAGTCCGAGAGCTAGAGATTTGCTGAGGTCAAAAAGCAAGAAGAAATCTCCAACAATGTCATTCAAAAAAATTAATAACTCATTCTGTCTATCTGCTATCTATCTATCTATCTATCTATCTATCTATCTATCTATCTATCTATCTGTCTATCTATCTATCTGTCTATCTATTTGCCAAAATGTGCACATATTAACCAAAAATGCATTTTCAATTATTGATTGATTCATCATTGGAGAAATGTGCATAGATGTCCACTTATCTGCAGCAGAGGGGAGAGGAGGGAATAGGGTCTAGGCGGATAAATTTGCCGCCCTTCCTGCCTCTGTCTCCATCACTCTCCCTCATTCTCCCCTCCTTTATTCTTTCTTGCCTAATTTTCTTTCCTCAGTATGAGCCGCCTGTGAGGTGGCAGAAAATTCTCTTTTCTCTTCACTTCCTTAGTCTTCCCCAGCAGCATGTGCTGCTGCCACACCAGGACTGAGTCTGGAACATTTTTGGCTTGCTGCTGCTATTGCTAAAGAGAGCAAGGGGAAGGGTACAGGCAAAGTTTTCATCTTCTGTCTCCAGAATATATGGTTTATTGAACCTGACAGATTTTAACAACCAGTTCAGGTGAACCAGTGCGAGCCAGCTGAATGACACCACTGGAGATATCAGCCTCTCACATTTAAATGCAAACGTTTTACCTTCTGCTACATTACACCAGCCTCCAAGTTAAAAAGAAATTACAGTGTGTGTTTCTCCCTATATATTTTTTTCTTGTGATAATACAGAACAGAGACATTTTAAAAGGAAGTCTAAATTATAAGCATTAAAGTCCTCTGAAGATTTCAGAATACAACCAAAGTAATATTTTTGTTGAATATCCTAGTTCATATGCATATTTAGTGAAGTTAAGAGGAGGCTGGCTTCCGAAATGCAAGCACTGTCAGAAAAATGCTATGTTTCATCAGTCTAACAGAAAGCTCTGTGTGGTTGTTAACTGAAATATATCAATTAAAACCCTGGGAGACATAGAAAAGCAGTGGTGTGAGGGGCAAAGCTAACAGGATTTTAATCTAATTGTGCACTTATCTATTTTGTAAATAATAGGTTACAAATTGCCAAGTGTATGGAAGACTCTATACAAGTCTAAATTGTATCAGAATATTGAATTAATAGTGGGTTGCTGATATCCTGGAATTGAAACCTAGTGGGGTGTGCTGAATATGTATTTATACAAAAAAGGATGACATGGCCTATTCATGTGACCACTTAAGGGTATAGTAACAGGGAGGAAAATGTGAGATCCATGATAGTGAGATCTGACTCAGCCAGTGCCTTTCTGATGTGGTAGATGACAGCCCTCAACCTCCAAATTAGGAATACTGACTGGGGATGATAGGGCTTATAGTTGTAACACATCTAGACAGTTTCATGGGGGGAACTGGGGTTGTAGGCAACTCCACCATTTAGTATTGTGAAAAATTCCAAGGATAGCCATATTGGTCCATGACTGGGGAAGGGTGGAATCAAAAATCCAAAGTTCAATATCACCATTATTACAGAGCTTTCCAAACTGTGTGCCGTGACACATTAGCGTGTTGACTGCAATGTGTAGGTGTGTCGCATGAACGTAACAGGCGGGGCTGCCTCTCCCCCTGCAAGCCAAGCGTGGGTGAAGGGACTGCCTCTGCTGCAGTTCCACAATGAGGAAGACACCAGCAAGGACTGCAGCAGACCAGGCCTGGGTAGAGAGGCTGCCTCTCCGGCTGCCGCTGCTGCTCTGGGCTGAGGAAGAGACCAGAGAGGGCAGCAGTGGTGGTGGGCCAGACTTGGGTGGAAAGGCTGCCTCCACTTACTGAATTACTATGTCATGAAATGATGCATCTCTAAAAAGTGTGTCAGCAACATGAACAGTTTGGAAAGCTTGGCATTATTAGGACCAAACAAGGTGTCACCAAACTGTCTGCAAGCTTTTGAATGTTTCAAAACTCTTGGTTCCCCAGAGCTTGGAAAATTACTTTTTAAACAACATTTGTTCCATTATTTTTGTTACAGATGGTAGCAGATGAGGGGGTCCTATGATAGAGGACTGAAATCTGTTCCAGGTTTTAGTGAAAATTTTAAAAGAGCTTAACAGAATCCCCACAGTTCCAGCCCTGGGCTTCTATGACTCATCTTTCCTTTGAGACCCTCTGACTGGTATTCAGGCTTCAAGGTGATCATTATTGTGGAGAAGTGACTGTGTTGGTCAGTGGGTCCAATGTGATAAAGTGTGGTGAGTTTTACTTGTTAGTTGTTAAAATAAAACATCCAGAAAGCAGATGTCAAAAATAAAAACAGTAAAGATTGATTTCATAATAAATAAAATAAACATTTAGCCTTATTTAACACTTCTACCAACATAGTTCACAGTAACCCTTTTGTTTCAAACCAAGAAACAATTCTTCCTGGACTCTTCCTACATTCTTGGACACCCAAAACCCACTTCAGATTTTCTCCATCCCCCTCCTCCTAACTAATGGTGTTGTTGCATTGCTTGTTGTGCTGTTCATAACTTTTATACTACTTACCGTTTTGTTTTGTTTTGTTTTAGAGAGAGAAAACTTTCAGACTGATAAAAGAACGGCATAAAACTTGAAGGAAAAAATTCCACAACGTCTCTAAAGTGTCCTTTAAGATATTACAGTCACCTATTATAACCGTAACTCTGGCCCTTTTTGCACGGGCTTTCTGTCGCGCGAGAGCCCCCTGAACCTCGCGGGAGTGGGAGCGTCGCTCTGCACAATGCACTCCCACTTCCGCCATGCTCACGGGGCTGCAGCGGCGCGATCGTGGGTTTTTTGATTTTCACCTCAAAGCGAAAATCACCCGCGCTCATGCAACGCTCCTAGTGCCCGCACGCACTTATCTCCTGTGCGGAGCATCGGGGAGGTGGCCGGGTCACGCTTCCTTCCCTCCGCCCCTGCGGAAGGAAGGGGAGGGGCGGGGAACTAGCGCGACAGACGCGACAGCCTCCTGCTTCGCGGGGGGCGGCAGACGCGCAACAGCCTCCTGCTTCACGCGGGGGGCGGACGCGCAACAGCCTCCTGCTTTGCGGGGGGGCAGACGCGCGACAGCCTCCTGCTTCGCGTGGGGGGCGGACGCACGAGCCGCCGCCTCCTCCGGGAGGCTGCCACTTCCCCGCTCGTTCCTTCACCTGTGGAAGGAACGAGCGGGGAAGCGGCAGCCTCCCGGAGGAGCCTTCTCGCATGAGCCACCCTCAATGCGAAAAGGGCCTCTTACTCATTATATAGTTCTTGAAATGTGCCTATATTATACCCTCCTTACACCCGAAAATTGCTAATTATAGCTAACTATGTCAGTTGTAACTCATTAACTCCAAGCCCTGGGTATTTTCTTCTTCCCACAAAGAACAGGGCTGCATGATCAGGAATGAAATGGACATTCATCAATTTCATGACTGCAGTCAAATTTAGAGTCTCCAACCCCTTGAGAAACTTATGCAAGAAGAGAAACTACATGTAGACAGTTCCTACAAACTGCAGGATTGTTATTTTTTTCTGTTGTTAGTGGTGGTGCAACAGAAATTGTGCATTATTTTGAGAACTGTGTTTCAGAGAATTTGAGAAACTGCTCAGCTTTGTAGTAAAACCTTACAGTTCTAGGTTCTTTTACTGTGCAGAGAAAACTGTGCAGCTTTCTGGGGGAAAAAATCCCATCACACACTTACATTGTTTTTCACTCTGTCTTTGGGAAAGTGAACAAAATGAGAAAATAACTACACACTATACCCCTATAAAAACAATGTGGTAAAGGATTCAACCTTGTGGCTGCAGCCTTTGCAGGTTTTTAAGCTAAGCAAACTAAATTTTATGCAACAAGAAAAGAAACATAGGCTGACTGAAGCTGCAGTCACATGTGGTGTTGTTGTGCAACATCACTGGAGTTTTCCCAAAATTTTTGTTGTGCACTTGTGTGTGTGTGTGTGTGTGTGTGCATGCAGCGTTGCTGTTTTTTTTTTTGTCAAAAAAAACACACACACACACACACACACACAATGGAAAAAAGGAAAAATTATACCTAACCTATACCAACTATACCTAGCCTATAGTCAGCAGAAGTTAGGATTAAGACATTAATATATAAATATACGAACTTATAAAATGGTTACACACTTTTAAAATATACAGAAGCAGTCATGCAAATACATATATCACTGAAAATCACATTCATAATGAAACTCTACTTGACTTGAAGTCCTTGGAAGGAGGGGGGAAAAAAATCTTGTGGCTTCAACTATATTTCAATTTCTCATCTATTATACAGCCATTGTTTTAGTTCTTCATCTATTGTACAGCCAGACACATTTTGACACAAGTGTTTGTCAGTGGAACATGCAACTTTTCAAACTATCAAAAAATGGGCATATAATTCTGTATGCAATATGCTTAATTTTGTTTGCTCCTGCTAATTTTTATTTTTATTTTTTTGGTGCAGCATTGCTATATTTATGTAAAAAACATCAATGTTATATAACAAATCTTGCTTGAGACAAATGTACAAAATGCAGCAGAGTTGCAGAACAGATGGGCACATGGTTTTATTACGCCACATTCCTGTTTTCTGTGCAAATTTTTTATTCTGCAAGATTTTGATGTGCAACATTTTTGTTGTGAGAGACCTAATGTCATATAACTGCTGCAAAAGATGTGGTACTAAACAGAAGATTTCAAAATATGAAGGGTGTAAGATTACCTTTTTGTGATTAGTATGATATATCATACACATTACTTAGTTCTGCCTAAATGTGCTTAAGATTACAATGGAAACTGCTCGTATTATGCTCACCTGCCTCAGAGCAAGTCTAATTGAACTCAGTGGGCTCTATGTCTGAGCACATGCATAGGATTGCATTGTTAAAAACCTAAATAAAATAATTTCAGATTTATTTTTTTAAAAAGTAGGAACAAAGCCCAGTATTCTGTTCAGCACTTGAACACTAAGATGCACCAACTAGGGTTTATGGGAACTCCCAAATATAAGTTCCAAGTCTGATTGCTATTTATTTGCATATAAAATATGATTTTTTAAAAAATTATCAGAAAATATTCAGCGAAGTGGTAATAGCCATTCAAAGAGATAATGTGTTGCTGGTACAGAAGAACACAGAAAATAAAATTTTACAACCCCATTATTATTAAGCATATAAGGCCAAGGCCCTTTTCGCACAGCATTTCTGAAGCAAAAGGGCCCCTTGAGCATCGCGTAAATGTGCAAAGAGGTCCACACAATGCACTCACATTTGCATGATGCTCAAGAGCCTGATGCAGACCGCGCGCACATTTTTTCATTTTTGGCTCAAAGCCGAAAATGCTGTGCGGTCGCACATCGCTCCGGGGCTCTGCGTGCACTTACCTTGTGTGTGGAACCTCGGGAGCTGGGCTGGTCAGGTATCCTCTCCTCAGTGCAGTCTGGGAGGTCCCAGGCTGCACTGCAAACAGAAGAGTCGGGGCGCTCATGTGACCAGGAAGCAGCTGCGGAGCCGAAGCAGGAGGGATGCAAGAGCGTTCCTATGCTTCCTGCACGAACCGCACAGCCCAGCACTGGGAAAAGGTAAGATGCGAAAAGGGCCCAAGCTGAAGGCACAATTTGAAACAATTCCAATGAAGAGGAAAAATGGGAGGTGTATAATGCATCCAAGATGGGTATCTAAAGAGCTGAGCTAATATTTAAAAGGGACATGTACAAGAAATGGAAAAGGGGGGGAATTACTGACAAGGAATTTAGATGAATAGCCAGCACATGTAGGGAAAAAGCCAGAAAAGGGAAAGCACAGAACAAGCTCAGGCCTTCTAAAGAAGTTAAAAATAATAAAAAGGGCCTTTTGGTTATGTTCATAGCGAAAAGGAAGAATAAGGAAATGGTAAGAGCACTATGTGGAGAAGATGGTAAAGTCCTAACAGAGAAAAAGCAGAACTACTCAATACCTTCTTTACCTCAGTCTTCTCCCAAAAAAAGGGAAAAAAGTATTCAGCCCACGGAAAATGGAGCACAGTATAGGCAAAGAGGGAGTACAAGAATATCTTCCTACTCTAAATGAATTCAGGTCTCCAGAGCCAGATTAACTACATCCAAGAACTCACAGAAGTAATAGCAAGACCAGTGGCAATAATATTTGAGAATTCCTGGAGAACAGGGGAAGTCCAGCAGACTGGAGGAGGTCAAATATTATCCCCTTCTTCAAACAAGGAAAAAGGAGGACCCAAACAATTACCACCCAGTCAGCTTAACATCAATACCAGGAAAGATTCTACAGCAGATCATTAAACTGTCTATGAGCACTTAGAAAAACAATGCCATGATCACTAAAAGTCAACATGGGTTTCTCAAAAACAAGTAATACCAAACCAATCTTATCTCTTTTCTTTAATAGTGTTGCAAGCTTGGTAGATGAAGAAAATGCTGTGGAAGTAGTATATCTTGATTTGAGGCCTTTGACAAGTTCCCTTATAGTATTCTTGCAAAAAAAGCTAGCAAAATGTGAGCTAGACAATGCTACTGTTAGGTGGATTTGTGATTGGTTGACCAACCAAACCCAAAAAGTGCTAATCAACGACTCCAATCCTGGAGAGAAATGACTAGTGGAGTGCCACAGGGTTTTTTCCTTGGCCTAGTGCTATTCAACATCTTTAAGCAATGACTTGGATGAGGGAATAGAGGACATTGCAGACGAAATCAAATTAGGAGGGGTAGCTAATACCCCAGAGGACAGGATCAGAATTCCAAATCATGGTAACAGATTAGTGAGCTGGGCCAAAGCTAACAAAATGAATTATAGGAAGGATATAATATAAAGTACTACACTTAGGAAGAACAAAGTGAAATGCACAGATACAGAGAGGGTGACACTGGCTATACCACAATGCATGTGAAAGAGATCTAAAAGTCTTAATAGACCACAAGCTGAACAAGAGTCAACATGTTCAAAATGCAGCCATTTTAAAAGCCAATGGAATGTTAGGCTGCGTCAATAGGAGTATAGTGTCTAAGTCTAGGGAAGTAATAGCACCACTCTATTTTGCTTTGATCAAAACTCACCTGGAATACTGTGTGCAGTGTTACCCTGATTTCTGGGGGTCCTGGGAGGGACACCTAAGTGCACTCCAAATATCACTAAGTTGGGGGAATTAGCAAGGAGCACAAGCCAGCAATACGAGAGGCAGAGTAACATAGCGAGATCTTTAACCCTATGTTTATGGGGTCGGGCCGTGACAAGAACTGGGCAAGTTGTTCAATTAAAAGATTTTATGAAACTTTCCTTTATAAAACAAACGACACACACACTCACACACTCATCCAAGAAGGATAGAAGCAGAAAGTGAGGAAAATTGATAGGGGTTTTTAGAGGGTTTTCTGGGGTGATACTTCATTTGATCCTGCAGTCCGGGATAGGAGAAATAGAGTTCGATGCTGGGGATCGTAGCTCAGCACGTGGAGGCTGAGGGGAGGCTCGCAAAACAGAGCAGCAGCAGTTTGGGATGCAAGGCAAGAACGTTCCGACAAGGAGTTCAAACTTGGGGTTTCTATAGGGAAGATTGTACCTGGAGGCTAGCCCTCTCCCAAGGAGAACAATAGGGATTTTAGTGGAGACAAAGCCTCTGAAAGGTCAAAATCAGAACTGATGAGATTTAGCCAGCATTGCCAATTGTTAGAACAGTATGCAGATGAGGAATGCTTAGCGTTTGTATAGAGCAAGCAGTTCGGGGCTGAGAGCCCTTGCATTAGCTTAATGATCGGCTGTGTCTGGGGGGCACTACCGGCTGTGCGGCAAATGGTTGTTTACTGGCCTAGACCTAGCGTGCATAATTAAGGCCATGCGGCCATGCCTGCCTACACTGGCTTTCCGTGACCCTTTCAGACATGTGGAGTTCATCTTATGGAGTGCCACATGGAAATATTAACCATAAATAATATGAAATTGTAGACCTCGGGCTTGAGCCAGATAACCGCAGTAACAGCAGTTCTGGGCACCGGAATTAAAGAAAGATATTGACAAGCTGGAACATCTCCAGAGGAGGACACCCAAATGGGAAAAGGCTTGGAAACCATGCCTATGTGGAGCAGCTTAGGGAGCTGAGTATGTTTAGTCAGGAGAAAATAAATTTAAGAGGTGACATTATAGCCATGTTTAAATATTTGAAGGGATGTCATATGGAGGATGGAGCAAGCTTGTTTTCTGTTGCTCCAGAAACTAGGACGCGGAGCAATAGCTTCAAACTACAGAAAAAGAGATTACATCTAAACATTAGGAATAACTTCCTGACAGTAAGAGCAGTTTGACAGTGGACTATACTGCCTCGGAGTATGGTGGAGGTTTTTAAACAGAGGCTGGATGTCCATTTGTCAAGAGTGCTTTGATTGTGTATTCCTGCATGGCACAGGGTTGGACTTGATGGTTCTTATGGTCTCTTCCAACTCTATGATTCTATGATTCTAGTTTCTTGTTAAAAGAAAATTTTAATGTGAAAATCTATATTCTTTCTCCTGAAACATTTTTTCTAGTTTTCAATTGGCTAATGATAACAAATATGGTATTCCACTCTCATACATTTTATGGACATTTACAGCTTAGTTGTTTTGGTAGTTAACCTTCAAATTGTTTCCAATCTATGGCAGCCCTAAGGTGAACCTATTATGGGGTTCTCTTGGCAAGATTTGTTCAGAGGCAATTTGCTACTGCCTTCCTCTGAAGCTGAGAGAGTGTGAGGCCACCCAGTGGGTTTCCATGGCCAAGTGGGGATTCAAACCCTGGTCTCCCAAAGTTCTAGTCCAATACTCAAGCCACTACACTACACTGGCTGGCTATATAACATAGGCTACCACCTAATATCAGGTCAATTTATTTTAGCACTCAGCACAGTATTGTTTACTCTGACTAATGACAGCTCTCTAGGAACATTTATTTATTTCTCTTTTAGACCTGAGTTCTCTGGGCAGTTTACTGCACATTAATGAAACAAGCTCAATGGTAAGTTTGACATGCTTATGTACAATGTGTAACTATGCCCACATAGTGGACATTTGTTATTGAATAACAGCTGAGTCAATGAATATGAACATCAAAATGTTAGACCTCTGGTTTCTATTTTTCCCATACTTCCTGGCCAGCTGTAGCCACATGCACACCCATATCAATATTCAAAAAGGGAAGCAGTCTCAATAACAACTGAATCAAAGCAGAAATCAAAGCAGCCGAAACACTCCATGCCGTCAGCATTGGGGATATTGGAACTGGGAAGTGATTTCCCAGAAAGCATGGGTGAGGTGTTCACAAACACCAGAACGGAGGTGGGTTATAGGACCAATGACTGCCATGCCACCAACAACCCACAATCAGAAATGAAACGAGGGGTAAAGCATATACAGCAGGCCTTCAATATCCCCTAGGGTTGGGTTCCAGGCCTCTCGTGGATTTGTGGATGGTCAAGTCCCATTATATACAGTGGTGTAGCAAAATGACATCCCTAATGTAAAGGGGTAAAATCAAAGTTTGTTTTTTGGATTGTTTTTTGAAATTTTCAAGCTGTGGTTGGTTGAATCAATAGGTACAGAATCCGTGGATATGAAGGACCAACTGTAGTAAGAAATAAAAGATAAGAGGAGGCTTTCTTCTTTTTCTCCATTTTAACATCAAAGAGGGAGGGATATAGCAAAGTTAAGAGTAAATGTAGAAGTATGGATAGTAGGAGAAACCACACTCTTAGCACTGTGCATTTTTAATGAAGGATTTAAAAGATGAGCGCTGAAAGTGGGAATGCCCAATGCCCACCTTATGCACAAAAAGAAGGAAGGACACTATTGCTAAATAATCACTGCCGTCATCAAATGCATTCCCCTGCTAAATCAAAAAATAACAAGATCATCAAGCATCCCATCAAACAGATCCCAGAATATGATGAAACACTACCAACTACTGGTTTTACTTCAATATATATAAAAAAACCAATTAGGTTGGAGAATAATCTGAAACTGGATGCGCATCTTCTGTTATTGGGGGAGGGATGCAAAAATATCTCTTAAAATGGTACTCTGTGGTAGAATAAACCCAGTCTGTTTCCCTGCTAAGTATATCGTCCTTCATCCAGGTAGTTAACCTGCCCAGAATGCCATCTGCTTCATCTGTATGAGATGAAATGAAGAAGGAAAACCATGTGTATTACAGACATTGATGATACTTCACTTTCATCTTTATATACCCTATGCAGTGATTCTAGATGCTGAAAAGCACGGGCTACAAAATAGAACACTGAGAAACACCATGTGACAATTTATAGGGGCCAAAGCAATAATCTCTCAGCACCTCCTCCAGAACTAACCATTCAAATAGGACCAGATCCACCGTAACATTCCAATGTGGATGGTCTATCAAAAAGAACCAAGATCACACTCTTCTGTCCTTCTCTAAACACAAGTGATCCCATAAGGTAACATGGCTGTTTATGTTATAAATCCAAGGCCAAAACTTGAATAAAGTAAGGAAAATCATTTTCCTCTTTGAGGATGTGGAATTGATATGGATGTTAGCAAGCAGGCAATAGCTGTTTTGTTGTTTTGGGTCGACATTAGGTTTCTTCAGGGTTGTCTAATGAGATCCCCAACTACCTTTTTAAGTGAAGTTGATAGGGATTGAACCTGGGTACAGAATATAAAAAGAGGGGGCAGGAGAATATGATCATAATGTGCTATAGATGCCATGTAAAAAAGAGATTGAACAAAGAGTGCCAATTTCCTCTGTGGAACTGTGTCAACGTTGCAGAAATGACATTGCTACTGCTAAATATATAAGAATGCAATCAGACAGGAATGGAGAGAAGGGAGAATAAGAGAGATTGAGAGGGAAGAAACTGAAACATGCCCTTAGGCAAGAGTATTTAGGCAAGGTAATTGGAAGAAAGCCCAATGTCAAAAACTGCATATGGATACTTTGATCAAGAGCAGCACAGGGACTGAAAGTTTTTTGAACAACAAACCATATGAGTGAAAATATTCATGGCATAATTAGATAAATAACAGATCTAGTGTCTATTTTTATTTTCCTTGATGAGAAGCTTTGCAGGAGAGACTGCTGGTAGTTAATTCTCTCTAACAACAATCTGTGTAATCACAAACCCCAATTAGCTGTGCCTGTTCTATGCTATACAAACTATTTCCTTAGCGCTTCACATCACTACTTTGTAATTAGCTTTCATCTACACGAGCTTTGACTAAAAAAAAAAAATATATAAAAGAGTGTAAGTGATTGTACTGCCACTCAGTATTCTGTGAAATAATCGCTAGCGATTTCAATCAGATTAATTTTATCACCCGTATTAAGGAAAATTACCTCCCTCTTCACTCTCTACAGCTGAGGGCTATTTCATTTCCTGAGATGTTCATAAAAGCATAATATAAAGCAATCTGTAATTGTAAATATCCTTTCCTAATAACTTTGAGATATTTCCTTAATACGTCTTTACATTTGGAGTTTCCGTTCCATAAAATACAGTAACAAGTGCTCTATTATGTTTTAAGTGTATGCTGTTAAGCTGGACAACTTAGCTCTGTCCTTCCTGTTTTTACATAGGGTTATATTTAACTTGTAGATAATGGGAACAAGGTTTAAAAGTGATGGAGCGGAATAATGGCGTTACAGCAATAATATATCTTGCTATCGTGAAGAATAGAACTTTACAACCCTCTTGCAGGTCAGCCAACTCTGGTTCCATTTTTCACTGCCTGACAAGTTTCACCTTCACCCACATTTGAAATGGGCACTAAAAGTGACTTTTTCAAACAGGGCCAAGGTTTCCCTGTTCTCTTGTCTTAAAAATGTATGCCACCTGCTCTACACTAGCTCCCCCAAGAAGTTTCTATTTCCTTATTTCCCTAATGGATGGCAGTTCATTTTCATTTAATATTCATCTTTCCAGGCACGAATTAAAATACTGATAGTGGTTCCAGTAATCATGGGAAGACTCCATTGGTGAAACTGCCAGAGCTTGGAAAAGACCCTTTTGGAACAATAGCTCTCGGAACATCCCTCAAAGATCATGCCACGTGGAAGGAATTCAGGGAAGTGTAGTATAAAACCAATTTTACAAAGCTCTCTAAATGGCTGGATGAAATTAAATGATGCCACACTGGTGTATCAACCAGATTGGAGTAAAGGGCTGCAAAATTTACAACTGATTTAGATAAGGTTGCCACACTGGCATTGCCAAAAAGAAATGAAAAGAGGACACCAATTTGCAGAAAATGTCCCTATGCTAACTTATTAGACTTCTCCATCTTTGGAGGTCTTTAAACACAATTTGTACGGCAAGGAGTTGGACTAGATGGCTCTCTCCAGCTCAAAGAATCCATGATTCTATCTGTATAGACACATATGTAGAAATGATTGCTGTAATTGTAATAGAAATACAGTACAGCTCACCATAGTGGGGGAAGTCTGTAACCAGGGCAATGAAGTGTCTTCTCACCTCTCCCTTCTAGGCATTCACTCAGGATGAGCAGCCTCAGTACTCCAACTTCTTCTTATGATTCTTTATCCAAGAACCTATTTTGTTAGCATAACGACTCCTACGGAGGAAGGAATGGTGGTAGAAACTGATGCAGCACATTAGTAGAGGAACATAGGCTATGGGTTCTTCAGTGGCAGGGTTCAGTAGTGAAAGCCATCACTTTCAGGAAATAAGGCATCTGAGCTGCACAAAAGAGCTTTCCTGATGGAGAAAGCTTTCATCATTGTTTTCCCACTCCCACAGCACTCTGGTCAGAAAAGTGAATTGTGCCATGTAAGTGATCCTCCTGCCAGTGTAAATCACCAAGGGGATTCCCAAGGATTATGTTAACTAGAGAGCTGCGAGCAGGTGTGACTAAAAATTCATTCTAGGTCATGGGAAAGTGTATGCTGTGTAGTAAAGAAATCATGCTTCTCTATCACCATTGTGTCTACACAGTGTCACCAAGAGAGGTGTTTTGAGTGGTTAAGCACACTCTATGCTGTCCTCTATAATAAGGGAATGCAGACCACGTGGTAGCCCACTGTGAAGAATTTGCACAACACTGCAGACAAAATCACCTGCATCCTGTCTGAAATGGATGCTACAGTTGGTAAAGGTCCTGTGGACATAACCTTGGCTCCTGCTTGCCCTGTGTTATCAGGTATGTTTCAGCTTGTGCAGCCTGAGGATGTGGACAAGATCCCTGAAGAGGTGACAACCGCTACATGAATTCTGAACCTGCGCCCTGCCTGGCTTTGAAAACAGGCAGAAGGGGGTTGCTTGAGTGTGTTAAGGAAACTGTGAATGCCTCATCGCAGCAAAGCAGTTTTCCACCATGCCTGAAAATGGTTGTGGTGAGGCTGCTAATTTTTTTTTTTTAAAAAAAACTCCTAGGAAGGAAGGAAGGAAGGAAGGAAGGAAGGAAGGAAGGATTGTTCAAAAGAAGGAAAAGCTTCCTTGCAGTTTTCGAGTATGTATCTCCACCCTTCTTAAAGATATTTTTACCCTGACTTCTGAAAATGTATTGCCTTTTCTCCTCCAACCCTTTTGATGCTTCTCAAAAAAGTTTGGCAGAGTTCTAATTAATATCCTTGTATTATAGAGAGGAGGTTAAGAGATAGTGACTTGCCTAAGGCCTTCTAGTAGGCAAAGCTGTTAAGCATCATAAAAATATTAAGAACAGAGCAAGCCAACAGAAGAGACCAGAGAGCACTGGATCTTTGAGAACCATGAAATGATATATGAAGGTTAGGTGAAATCAATGCTCCATTCAAAAAAAAAAAAAATGCACCTTTCAAAGCCGTGTTTCAATTATGTCCATTTAACCAAGGGTTAACCACTTTTGAAACATAAAGGGTCCAATTTTCTAATGATTTGTGTTGATGTACAAAATCAATTTAACCGTACAATTTCTAGAAATGTTACAGGCCCCTGAGATGAGTTCTACATTCATCAAATCTGTTTTAAACACATTTGGAGCTTTTTTCTCTTTTAGATGCAGAAGCATTAAGAAGATTTAACAGTTTAAGAGAATATCAAGGCTATTTGACCACAATTGTTTCCCATTATTAAAACTGCCTTTGCTTTTCCCCTGAATTGCTCATTTTGGTTCAGTGAGGACAGCTCTCACAGAAGAGATGTTAAACTTTGGTGACTGAATGCTAATATTTTCAATGAATATTTTTCAAGAGGAGATAATTTTTGCACAAAATTGTACCATTGTACAGTATCAATTTGGCTTCATGAAAATGATGAAACTGCCATTTTTATTAATTCAATCAACCAGTCATTCAGCTACAGTGAGCAAATACAGAGTCATCCTCTCAACCATTTTTAACCTCAGATGGAAGATAGTCTCCCAAATCCTATAGTGTATGTACAGTGCCTTTTCTGTTGCATCATTTCCTACCATTTTAACTTCCATGACACCATCCTACAGAATCCTCAAATTTGTAGTTTGGTGAAGTATGCTGCGAGAGGATCCTTAGAGCTGTAGTTTAGGGGAAGTATACTTGGAACTTTCAAGCAGAGATTTTCAAGTAATTCACCACACTAAAAATCCTAGAATTCCAAAGTGGCATCAAATTGCTGTAACTGTATAGTACAGATACGCACCTAGTCTAACACAGATACACACCTAGTTTAACACTCTAATTCAAGGATGGGAAATATTTTTCAGCCTGAGAGCCAAATTTATTTTCACAGATATTCTTGGGGGCTATATTCTGTTTGGCCAAAGGGAAGAAAGTAGGGTCAACTACCACCATATTTCACCATAATTAAGTCATTTATTTATTGTCAGTGAATAAGTCTTAAAAGAGCCGTCTTAGTGTGTGGGGGTGGAATCATGTGAAAACCCCAGAAGGTGAATTGGTACCTTAGGAAGTCCAATTTTGCTCTGAGGCTTGGGGTTTGCTACCCATCTTCTAGTCCCTGCATCAAACCAGTTGGATAATGGCCAGGGTTTACTCTGAGTGTGACTAAATGTGGACCCAACCAACCAAGATCCTGCATCATGGACTGCCATGTGTAACTTTATGATAAGGGAGCTATGCCATTACACAATATCCAGTTTGTAATGATGTGCAATGGGGCATCACACTTATTGTCCTGTTTTGCAACAGGGGCTCCCACCACAAAAAAGGGGACATTTTGCTGGCCAAGTGCAGGGCACCCATGACTTTTGATTGCTGTCTGTTCTAGATTTTATCAGTGCCCTGTGGCTCTGTTGGAGGTTACTGCACCCCCTTCTTGCATGATCATTGCATGTGGCAGCCTCTCCCACAAAGTGCTGTATTGCTGCACGTCACAGCCACTGCACAATGGCCATTCTGTTAGCTTCACTTGTGCAGTGGCCCTAGTGGCACAGTTAAAACAATGTTCCCCTCTTGGGAATACAATGTGCAACACTATACTTCTAAACTATGCAATGACATGTTGATTTACAACATTGTAAATTCCCAACATAATGCTAGCCAATCCATGGTTTTTATTCATATATTATTCATGGGATGAAATTTGTTTTTTAATTGTCCAGAACATTGATTATTTCACCAAGGAATTAATATTTACACACATACACAGCACAAACATATATCCTTGCCTCCTAGAAGCATATTAAAACCACAACCCTCATACCTAAACTATTTAATTAGAAAAAGAACAATCTTATCAATCCTTTGTAACTCATCAGTGATTCCAAAATATTTAAGATACTCCGCTACATTGTAGGGTGTTTTTTTAAAAAAATTTCTCAGAGGAAAGCAGCCTAGAAAGTGTTACTTTATAACAGGATGTAATAATCACCATTTTTAAAATTAATTGACAGTTCCCAGCACAACAAACCCAATTTGCATTTTATAGGATATCTGATTCCCACTAGAGATTCTAAGGAACAACCAAGCTATTATAGAACAGCAGAAACTTTAAATAATTTCTCCAAATCTCAAGTGCCTTTGGTTAACATGGTAAAGCATGGAGAAGAAATAGTTTAGCTCAGTGCCTGGTGATTTTGACCTGTAAATTCCCACTCAAATTAAAAATATCAATTTCATTAGAATTAAACTTGAATCATATAATTAAGGCTTCCTTGGCCATACTGACGTGGTAACCCAATTTATTTTGATCTCCTTGTGTAGAACTGGGAAATGGCACTGCTTTGCTAAATGAAAATTGGTGTGGTCCACAGAGGCTTGGATTCTGAACTGCACTTGAGTGGCCTCAGAGTAATGATCAGCCTGATCCCTAAAGTGGTTTTCCAACTTTTGGCCATGCAACAAGTTGAGAACCAGTGTTTTGCTGTAATCAACGAAACCAACTGCTATTTTCAACCTTAAGTCAAAACTAAAACAAAAGATTCTATTCAGTTATACCATTGCACTAGAATAGGGCCTGTTGCGTTAGCATTTTCTCTGTTAGTGCACGGTGGTATCTGATACTTCACTGGAATTCTGTATCACCTACTTGGTTGTGACGAAATAGTCATCCTGAGTACAGAACAGTTACATATATTTACTAGTGTATAACTGTTTCATATTCGTGATTGCTACTTAGACATGATTTTGACTCTGTTGTCATAATTGTAATTTGTCCCTCAACCTATTTTTCCAGGCACCAACTGCATGGATAGAAGGAGGTCCAATCTGCTGACAATCATAGCACAGCTGCATGGTATTTTCATCTGATCTGGCAAAGGGCGGGACAGGAGAAGTTACTTACTTAAAGATACTTAACAAAGTAGCTGAAACAGGATTCCAACCATAGCTTTATTACACAAACTGTTGTGCAAAGCAGTTTCACAACCAACTTCATGTTGCACAATTGTTCTGTACAAATATTTGTACAACAGTGTAATCCTGTGCAACTGATTGCGGAGGGATTTTTTACTTTACCAAGTCGGACTTTTGCCAAAGATATCAAACAGCAAATGTCAGAGTCAGCAAAGTAAAGCCAAAGTCAAAGGCCCACGGTAAGCAAAGGTTTCTGTATCTTCATATGAGCAACGAAACTTATGCATGAAGTAGAGCAAGGATTTGGGAAAGTTTGACTTTGGGGCTACACATGGCTCAAAATCTAGGTCTCAGCATTTTAAGTAAAAAGAAAAAGAAAAAAAAGACTACACCTTTCCCCTGAAAACTGTCCAAAAATGAAGTACACACTTCCATAAACATGACATTTTAACTATCCTGTAAGCCACCAGCCTTCAATGTGACATCATTTCCTGGGCACTACCAAAGCTGCTGCACTGGGGATGGGGGAGTTAGGGAACAAAACTTGCCCCAGTCCCTTGTCTAGCTGCAGAGAACGTCCAGCGTTATTCCAGTTATTTCTTCATATAAGAGAATATGATGGGTTTGTTCATATGGAACTCCATAAAAGTCACTGTCTTCCTCCTTTCTTTTCCAAGCAAACGAAGGATATACTTTCTGAAAAGTATGACTGCTGATTCAACATTTATGAAGGCCATCCCATTTAGAAGAAAGATTGGAAGTGCATTTATTCAAAAGAGCATTCATTCATGCTTTCTTCCTATAAAACATTAAAAAGCACACATTGTGCCCCTTCAACTTGTTTCTGACTTACGGAAACGCTAAGTAAACCTATGATGAGGGTCTGAGGTAAGAGTGTGTGACATGCCCAAGGTCACCAGTGGGTTTCTCTGGCTGTCGGGGGGGGATAGAACCCTGGTCTCCAGGGTGGTAATCCAGTGCTGAAACCACGGCCATTTCTGCACTAGACTGTTATAGTGCTATCATTCTACTTTCAACATCCTATGGAATCCTGGTGTTTGCAGTTCAGGGAAGGGCCAGGATTCCATAGGATGTTGAAAGTGGAATGATAGCACTATAACAGTCTAGTGCAGAAATGGCCCGCTACAGCATGCTGGGTCTCAAAAAGGCATATCAATGGGATTGGGATGAGGGAATGGGATTGATAATGAAATAGATCTTGGCTAATCAGTGCTGTCCAACAAAAATGGCCTTCCTTGTAGTTGGTTCTGTAAAGAAGAAGAATCTTTCTGCAAATACATTGAGCATACCATACATCAATTCATAATCAGCTGAGATGCTGTAGATTTATACCCTTCATTAGAGGGCTGTCCCAAGTCATTTTGCTGCACATAATAAGCTTCACTGTAATCTGTTATTACTGAGTTATTTTTAATTACTCGAGTTTTTTTTTTATTATTCTGATTGCAGTTGTATGCACAAATAGTATCTCAAAGTTCTCCATCTTGTTAGTGGGCAAAGAAATTGGAAGGACAAATTCCTTCAGAAGTAGCAGAAATTTTCCAACACTTTCTCAGAGGGGAGGGTTACCATTAGTGGTGGTTCTAAACACAGCTTCCTTCCCCTCCCCACCCCATCTGTTTTGGTGACTATGAGAGAGAAAATGGTGGAGGAAATTTAGAGAACATTTTTAAAGTGGCTTTCTATTTGCAGGAAAGTAAGAGAACAAGATTGAGCACTTTGCTCCACATCTCAAAAATGTTACATTTCTACTAGAAAATTGATTGAATTAGTGATTTAACAGCTTGTGTTTTTAACTGATTTTGATTTTCTGATGGTTTGTCTGGTTATTAACTTTTACATCCCATGAATTTTTAACTATGCTGTTTTAACTTTTCCAAGCACCTTAAGTCCTATAGTGGCAAAAGGCAGAAGGAGGAAGAAGAATAATTATTATTAACAACAACAACACAATGAAAGACATACTGAACACTTACAGATGCTCTTGGGTCATCATCGCATAAGTAAGGGGAGCATAAGAATGTCACACATGAGATTTTCTTCCATGTTTTGTTTTGAAATGTAATTTCTTTTCCATCAAATTAAGATAATCAAAAAATGGAAGAATTTAGCACAGCTCTGCTTTTGAGATCTTGTACATGGCATATTTGCCTTCCTTCCTTCCTTTAGGCTACAAATTTACACACTTACCTGGGAGTGAGCCTCACCGAACACAACAGAACTTCGTGTGGAGTAGAACATGCTACATGAAATCACTATATATAAGTTTGATCTGCATACCATTAATTAATCACACCTACAGTAGAGTCAATAAATCAATTATTGAATTGTGAGCCAACACTCATGTAAATCCCATTGATTCAATGGATTTGATCTAGTTAGGACTATCAATATCTTTGTTTGCAAACAATGAACTAGGAAGTAAGAAAAGCAGGCTTTCCAGAAGGAAAAATAAATGTGCCCTATACCCTTCCAACCTAGAAAGTAGAAAAAATCATTTCAGTTAAGTTTTCCATTATTTACTTTTCCCTCTTATCACATATAGAGCAGTCCTAGCCAGCACAGTCAATGGTTTAAGATAACAGAATTTATTCACTTGTTTAAAAGTTTCTGTTTCTACCTATATCAAAGGATATCAAAGGATCTCAGGTAAGATGAGTACTAACAGGCTGAAACAACTTGAAAACAATAAATATAATTCACATAGGCTAAATAACATGTTAAACACATAAATGCGTTAAAACAGGTTTTAAGGAGTTGTAGTTCACGAATTTCTGGAGAGCCACCCTAGCTTTTTAAGGATTTAAACAGAAGAAGCTTTTGTAGCAAAGCCAGTAATGCCAACCTTGTTCAAATTCTGATAACTGCTCTTCCCATTTCTCTTGTGCCAACACTGGAATATGAAACTTACAGCCCAAGTGTAATACATCATGCATAACTGTATACTAAGGTTATATTCATGCAATGAGATTTTTTTTTAAAGAATACTTTGAGCCCAGCATGTGAAGAATGAAAGTTTAGTCTCCTCACTCTTCCCTCCAGACCTACCCATCACCTGCTGTCTCTTGGAAAAAACCCATAGTAGAAAATGGTATTACTTAGAGGTATGGGATTTAGTGTTTAAAACTCTTGCATGCATTTCTTTGCATTCATTTCCTGCCCACCCATAATTTTCCTCTGTGATGGCTTTTATACAGCAGTGATGTAAAGTACAGCTGACTACAAGGAAATCGTACTTAAGGATCAAAGTATGCCAAAAGTTTCTCTGCATTAGTCTTGTGGCAACTGTGATGAGTGGGGCCTCTGCTACCAGGCAGAGGGATTATAGAATCCTTGCCAGCATCATGGCCCAACATCAACAGCTATCCAATGGCATAGAAAGAGTTTGTTTGTAAGGTACTTTTTGCATTAGCTTGGCAGTTTAAAGCTTGGAAAAGATATGAAAGCTGAAAACTCTGGTGGAGTGAACTTTTTCTTTTAGCAACCTGCTTGTACATTTCTCATAGTTATGGGAGAAGGAGATGGGTCACATTGGTACACTATTATTTTCTTTGTTTGCTTCTGTACTATACAACCCTAGGTAACTTCTCCACTGGGCTCATGCATAGTTCAGGGACTCCATAATGAGCTATGGGGAATTAGGGGCTCTACCATTGGTTGTGAGGAAACTGGACTCCACCAGCAAAAGGTCTGGAATGCTTCTCTGCTGTAGCTTACTTTCTGACAGTAACATGTATCTATGTTTGGTACCAAAGTCTTGGGGAGGCCTGGAACTACATCTAGTTCCTGTGCAAAACAGCAACCTAAAAACTAACAAATATGCCAGTGTCTAAGGCAGAAGACTTTGTTTTATTGCTTGCTTACTTGCTTGCTTGCTCATTGTTTTTTGCTGCCGTAACCTAGCTGAAAAAATGTGTAAAACATGAATGTTTAACAGGTACATTAGAACATAAGGTTTCTTTTCTCTTCCTTACCTGTGTAATTGTACCTTTGTGTCCTCTCTCTCCACTCACACACACACACACACACGCACACACCTATATATATATTTGTACATTGCCTTGAGACTACTCACATTGGTGCTGTATTTGATTCACACTGTTCTTGATAAGGATGTATCAAGATAACAGTCTATACAAACATGCATCAAGAGTGACAGCATGAGACATGTTGGGAAGGACCACAACTTTATCATCACATGGATCTGCAATAGGAACTCTGGAAGAGTGCTAGCACTGTCTCAATCTGATGCTTCAAGTTAACTCTGCTGAACCCCACTGGGCGATCCCACCCTGGCTCTAAGTTTACATCAACTATGCTGCCAATCTGGACCTCTCATTGCCTACCCACCTTGGCTGGCAAGACACTCAGGGGTTTTATCACACCAGCAGGTTGTCTTGCAGCAATTACATTAATTAAGAAAACAAAAGCATACCAGTATAGAAATAATCACTACCATACCATCTCTATAATAAAACTATGCTGCTGCTTTGGTGGTGCCCATTCCCACAATCAGTCTTCCACACTATTCTGCTGACCCTGCTTCCCTTCCCCCATCCGTACTACCTAGCCCATGCACTATATTTTTTTTCTTTGCATTGTTTCAGCATGTGGGGAGACTTGCTCCCCCATCATTTTAGTGTAATATTTCTTGTCCTGCTGCCATTTTGGCATTTCATTTTTCTGGAGTCATGATTGGTTTTCTGTGTTGCCATCATGGTGTAATTGCAGCATGCTGGTGGCCACCAGGGCAGTGCAAGTGTGCAATTACAGCAAAAGAAAAAGAAAAAACATAGTAGGGAATGGAGTAAAAGCAACTTTGTTCACCTACCCTATGATGTCTTCTTTGTCCAGGCACAGCAATGAGCTCTCACAGCCTGGGGAATGGGAGTGGGAAAAGGGAGAAAAATGCCCACTGACACTACATGACTGCCTCAATATTGGAAGTGCAGCAGAATGAAAGGATCACAAAGATAGTCAATAGTGAAAAGCAGCATTATGGGAGACATTCATGGGTATTTCTTGTGAATGAAAAGAGACAACTCAATAATGATGGCAGTGCAATCTAACAATGGGAGAGTGATGACAACATGTGATAAGGAGAGGTCAAGCATGGAACTAACATGGACAGTGCTGGGGGAGCAGGTTAGTGACCACAATGTGGTGATGTTGCTGGGACCTGTAGATAGAGGGGGCTTGACTATATACTATGCATTTAGCAACTTCCTCTCCATTCAAACCTACCACAGCCAATCAGAGATCCTGAGCAACATTACAGGGAAAGCACAGTCCTACTTAACCAGAAATTCACATCCTCTAGAAGCAACTGAGAGAAGCAGTCCTAAATCAAGGGTGGGGAACCTCTTTCCACTTGTGAGCCAAATTCAATTTCAGAGAATTGCTCAGGGGCCAAAGCAAAAATCTGGGACCAAAAATACCAGAGTATTTTAATTTAAAGTTGTGTTGCTAGTAAAGTTTTACAAGAGGCATTTCAAGCCCATTTCCATTTTAGAATGGGAAACAAAGATACACAATAGTGTGATGAGAAAGGAGGAAGCCATAGTCATCTGGGAAGTCCCATGGAATGACACTGGGACCCTGGGAGAAGTTGATCTGGCCCCAGGGACAAAGATTCCCTACCCTCCTCAAAATACCAACTCCAGTTTCAATATGGTGCAAAAAGCACAGTGTTCTTATGATCAGGCATGATCATTGCAGCACAAGATGAAAATTTTGATCTGTACAAGATGAGTTCAGTTCCTATTGCAGCTGAGCTGGTGCCTCAAGCAAGGCAATGGTGGAAATCCTGCATCAGAGGCCCTTTTCACATGCCAGTCCTGTTGCAAAATGGTCTCGGGAGCGTTGTGCGATTGCGAGGATAGTTCCATGTGATGTCCTTGCAATCGTGCCATGTTCCCGAGGTCATTAGGGGGTGATTGTGCATTATATCATTTTCAGCTCATTGCTCAAAATGATGTGTGATTGCATGCCACTCCCGTGCCCCACACACACTTACCTTCTGTGCGGAGGCTCTGTATGCATGGCCATCACACTTCCTCCCCTAGTGCAGCCTAGGAAAGTACCCGGCTGTGCTGCAGAAGGAAGGGGCGGAATGCTCATGCTTCCTTCTGGCCAGCATGGAGCTGGTGCGGAGAGGAAGCAAAGGGGACACGAGTGCCTCCTGGATGAGGCTTTTCCCGTGATCCCTGCATGACACCAGTGGCACCAGATAAGGTGCGAAAAGTGCCAGAGACATATGTGAATCATGTAGCAACACCTCTATAGCTACATCTTCTGATAGCACCCTCTCATATCCACCTTGTAAGCCATGCAGCCCTCCCTCCACATGTCCATTTCCATGTTCTCAGAGAACCAGGAGGATCTGTGGGGACCTATCCAGCTATTTTCCTTTCACTGGACATGCTGTGACAAGCATCAGCAGAGACCTCCTTGCTACATTTCTGTAGATGCCCTTCTTGTGCACAACTAACATTCCCTCTGATCCCCTCCTCCACTTTCTGACAACATGGAACTGGCTGTAATGGGGAGGGGGCTACACTGCTTACAAGGTGGGTTTGGGGAGGATATAGGTGGTTGCATAGTCAGAACAGAATTCTCACCTCCCCAACAACCAAAAAAATAAGATGTGATGGTGTAAGTCCAACTTTGTTGTTGTGTGCCTTCAAGTAATTTCAAGTCATTTTCAACTTGTTAGCAACCCTAAGGTGATCATTATCATGGAGTTTTCTGGGGCTGAGAATATATGACATGATTGAGGTCACCCCATGGGTTTCCATGGCTGAGCGGGAATTTGACCCTGGTCTCCAAAGCTGTAGCCCAATGCTCAAACCATTACACCACCAACTTATGCCACAGTAGTTCAGGAACAGGATGCCACCAATGTTTTTCAAATACTGATAGTTCTTCTGTAAAGTAGAAGTAAGTGAGGGGCTTTTATTTCCACAAAAAAATGTAATAAATGATGAAAAAAGTGTACAGTACAAGGGTACACTTAATAGCAATAATCTTCATATTTTGAATGCCCACATTTAACATTATGCAGCTACATTTTGTTTTGATAGTCAGTGTATCTCTGTAGTTGTTGTTGTTATGTTTTAAAACTCTTTTTAATTAAATTGTATATTAAATATAACTTGTTTAATTCCCTTTTTGCCAGAACATGACAGTCAGCATGGTGTAGAGGTCTGAGCATTGGACTATGACCCTGGAGACCAGGATTCGATTCCCTGCTTGGCCATTGAAACCCATAAGTTGGAAATGACTTGAAGGCACACAACAACAATAACAACAACAACAATTGTATTTTCAAGTGTACCTGTTTTTAACCATGTTGTAATATGACTTGGAACCTAATTCTGGGAGGAAAGTGGGACATAAATGAACAATTTGTTCAGTGCATGTGTGGTGTGGTGTGGGTATGGTTTCCGTTCCTCCTTTTATCTGGCTTGCATCTATTTCTTTTCTCTTATGCAGCAGTTTTGAGGCACCCACATTAGGTAATGGTGAAATACAAACTGGATCCCAATCTACTAGTTGAAAATAAGTTCTGTTCGTTCTGAGACAGTGATAATTGCTGAGCATGATTAAAATTATATAATAATATAGTATAACATAGGAAGCTGAAATCCTTTTCATGTTAACCAACATGCATGTTTATCCTCAAAACTGGAATTTCTCCTATCTATTTCTGTATTCTATGTTTCAGATACCTCCCACATATTTCCAACATTTTGATCTTTGAAACATACTAGTTAAGCTTATTAATCAGCCTTTGTCCCTTTTTTCCCTTTTTTTTTAAACAAGGAAGTATTGGCTGCAATCACAATTGTTTTGCCAAGCAAATGTAAAAGGGGCACTTACATTTATTGTCTAAGACAAGCTAAAAGCAGTAAGGCTCCATTGCACAGATGCTTTAATGAGATGGTGTTTTTCCTTCCCTCAAACTGAATGCCAAAAGATGCATGATCCACTTTCTGAGCCAGGTCACCTTTAAGAGAACGGCGACGTGCCCGTCGAATTCCTCACCATTCCTCGCCAGAGATGTGTCTGCGGGCGCAAAGCCTGTGACAAAGGACTGAAATGACAGCACTTTGACTCCCTTCTACATTGTGTTTGTTTAGGAAGGTCCCAGAAATTGTATTTTACCAACCACATTCGCTATCAACACACAATTATCTGGCTTAATCATGTGGAACAGTGGCAAATTCACCTGGGGCTTAAGAACTAATGACATTCTCGTCTGAGCTGCTTTAGTGAAATGGCCTAGCACCTGAAGCAGGAACAGCAAGATTGCTCAAGAAAATTTGGTTTTCTTTTTTCATTTCACAGCATAGGGGCTCTGCTCAAATCAACAAACGCTCCTGATTAAATAGCTGTGGTAGTTGACTTATTTGCACTTGGGTGTATGGCTCTGAATGTGCATTGAGAATCCCTAACCTTTACAGGAAAGGAATTGTCTGTGACTTGCTTTTAAACCAAGGCACCTCATGATGACGAACATGGTCAAAGAAGCTGAGACAAAATCATTTCTGAGTTATTAACAGAAATGGCAACACATTTGCCATTACAGCAAAGAATTCTTCTTTCAGAAAATTCCAAATTCCTTCTTGTTCATTTTTTCATTGTTATCCATACCATCAACCACCCTCTGATCTGTGAAAAAGATTATTGTAACTCTGCTCATTTCGCTACAAAGAAAAAAAGGGTGGGGCCAAAGGCTAGTATTTTCCTGTCTTGGATCATCTGGCGTAAAAGAGGATCCAGCTCCTTTCCTTTGAAGAAACATAGATAGAAGATGGCATTTGAAATCCTGTTGTCAACCCTGACCGGAGGGCAATCCAACTGAATTGTTCACATTTCCCCATATATTGATTCATTATTCAGTGATTGACTCAATGGGTGTACTCTAGTCGGAATTGAACCAATAGGATTCCAGCTGTAGTTTTAAGAGGTTCAACTCATTATGTGAGATGAGCATGCAGACCAGCGAATATTGACATGGAGGATAACATGTCCATTTACACATTGCCAGTCAACTCCATATCAGTGGGGCAACAAATCCCCTCTGAATTTCACCCTGAATTTTAAAGAAGCTGACCAAAGTGATGAAATCGATCCCCAAAATAAGTCCAATACCCTGGATAGCTCATTTAAAGCTCATTTGAAGTTCAGTGGAGCTCGTGGCCCCACAGACATGGGAACTACCAGCCACCAATGCACATCATCAAAAAGGAACACAAAAAAGGACATCATTTTGCCTCAGATCACACATGGTGATATATTTATATAGGTTTTTAGAAATCTAAGAAATACAATGCATCTCCTGTGCATCACATTTTGCTGTTGTCCAAGGTTGTGGAATGCCCAAGGAATGTATTGTAAAGTGTAATCTTTTTTCTATGCTTGCTGGTTTTAGCAAGGGTGAAGACACATATCTCCAAACTGGCCTTTTAAGCAGATGTAATACTTAGTGATTATTCATTTCAAGGGTTTTGTTTCATTTTTTTAAAGTGATGTTGTTAGCCAGCTTAAGCTCTGTTAGTGAAGAGCCAGGATTTTTTTTAAAAAATTGATTGGTCGATTGATTGATTGATTGATTGATTGAAGTGATTTGAGCATTGAACTATGACTCTGGAGGCCAGAGGTTGCATCACCATTCAGCCATAGAAACCCACTGGGTGACCTTGGGGAAATGACATTCTCTCAGCCTCAGAGGAAGGCAAAGGCAACTCCCCTCTGAACAAATCTTGGAAAATAAAAAAAAAATACTTAGATTTTTGACTTATGACAACACTAAATGTGATTCATAAATGTTGGCTCCCTACTCAAAAACTAATTCAATGGACTGAATATAATTCCTGTTGGGAATAATCAACAGGATTCAAACCAAGGAAGGAAACTAGCACTTTTGGACTTCACTTGATACTTTCAAAGCCCTTCTGCTCTGAAGGATGATGTAGACGGTCAACTACACTTAACTCTGTCATGGGAACATACTACATTACTACACCATACTGAAAATATGACAGACAGCATGGCCTAGTAGTTTGAGCATTGGACAACAACTCTGGAGACCAGGGTTTGAATCTCCACTTGGACACATAAACCCAGTAGGTGACCTTGGCAAGTGACATTCTCTAAGCCTCAGAGGAAAGCAAAGTCAGAACCTCTCTGACCAAATCTTGCCAAGAAAACCTAGTGATAAGTTCACCTTAGGGATGCCATAAATCATAAACAACTTGAATGCACATAATGATAGCAACTGAAAATGCTGATATTTACTGTGTTCTCTAATGTTACCATCACTGGACCAGTTCAGGTGCAGTAGTACAGTTTGGAAATTTTAGATGCTCAACTTAATGGATTTACTCTCCCTATTTCTTCTGGTTATAAATGTGTTTCTTTAATTTAATCAAAACATGTTAATTCTGCTCTGCTATATCTGATCATTCTGAAGGGGAGGGGACTATGAATTTTGTCCTAAAGTGCCTCTGGCACACTGCTCAAGTATGTATGTGTGTCACCATTGATTGCTCCAAGAAACAAACAATAGAATACAATATGAAAGAATACTAAATACTAAATATTAATCCTATTTAGTTAATTACAGTAAGGCAACATCAACAGAGACTTTTATTAATTCTATATAAAAAACAACTTCTCTAGCTACAAAACTGTTCAAATGTTTCAACTACTACTTTTTCAAAAAGACTAATTACCAAATCCTACTGTAATTTTACAATAATCTTTCTCTTGCAAGAAGCATATTAGTAGTTCCCAATCATTCAGAAAGTTCACCACTGATTTTACTCTTATCAATATCATCAATTTATCCATTTCAGCTAAGTCCAACAATTTTATTAACCAATCTTTTTCCACTGAAGTATCTGTAGTCTTCCATTTCTGCACATATAATAGTCATGCTGCTGTGGCCATATATTTTAGTATCGTGCCATATTTCTTATCCGACTGATTTTCAATTAGTCCCAGCAGACATAATTCAGGTTTTAATGACACACCAACATTCAGAATTTTATATACCACAGTGTATTTGATTCCAGGTTGTTGTTGTTGTTGTTGTTTTGTTTTTGTTTTTTGGCCTTTTCATATGTCTACCACATAGATAAAAACTTTCCACATGCTGCTCACATTTCCAATATCTAAACTATAAATTTTAGCCAATTTTTCTGGAGTCAAGTATCAATGGTATCTAATGTTGTAAAAATTCTCTTTAAGATCATAAGACATAGCAAACTTAATTTCCTCCAATCACATTTTTACCATTGTTCCAACTGTATATTTTGTCTGATATTTTGTGCCCAGTTTACCACAAAATCTTTAACCAACTCTTCTTCCATTTTGAGTTTCAACAAAGGTATATACATTTTATCAATCAAAGGCTCCTCATATGAGCACAGCTGTTTCTCAAAATTTGATTTAGTCAATGCAAAGTCAGACAGCTTTTTAAAAACCATTTTAAATGTCTCTACTAACTGTCTATAAGAGGACATTGTAAGCTATATCCCTCAAACCGTAAATCTCCCATCATTTTAATACTACACTTTTTCTGCTCAATTTCCAAAAGATCTTGGTATGTCACCCATTTTTCCTTTAGTGTTGTTTCCTTTCTGTAAAAAATGTCTTGTGATAAGAACCACAGGGGTATTTTAGGACAAAGGCTCTTTTCGCACCTTACCTTCTTCTGGCACTGGGGTGCAGGGATCGCACAAGCAGCCTTTGGTGAGGGGCTCTTGCGTCCAGAGTCCTTCAGTTCCGCACAAGCTGCTTGCTCATGCAAGAGCCCCTCCTCTTCCTTCCACAGTGCAGCCTGGGACTGGAAGCATGACCAGTGTAGCTCCGGAGGCTCCGCACACCAGGTAAGTGCACATGGGGCCCGGGAGCAATGTGCAATCATGCATCATTTTTGGCTTCTAGCCAAAAATGAAAAGGTGTGCAATCAGCACCTGCCGGCCCCTGGACAATCACGTGATTGTGAGTGTGTCATGCAGATCACTCCTCACAATCGCGCAAAGCTCCAGGCGCCCTTTTGCATGGAAAATGCTATGCAAAAAGGGCCAAAATCTTGATATGTATTTGTTCCAAACTCTTAACACAGCTTTTTTCACATAATGATTATTAAAATCTATTAACTTTAGCTTTATTATACTACAAGTATTCATACAATCCAAACTTCAATTCATGCCCTTCCAAGTCTAGAAGTCTCTAATTTTTAACCAAATCCATTTTTACAGCCAACCGACACAGCATGCAGAAAAATAAAAATTCCAGCCTGGCAATCTCAATACCCCTCTTTTTTCACTGTCTTGCAAAACTTTATATTTTACTCTAGGCCTTTCCCTTGTCATATAAACTTAGGCCCTTTTCACATGCAGTTTCTGTTACGAGAGGGCCCCTTGAGCGTCATGTAAATGGGAGCGGTGGTCCGTACGACGCACTCCCATTTACGCGACACTCAAGAGCCAGATGCAGAGCAGATGCGCACCTTTTTATTTTTGGCTTTAAGCCGAAAATGGTGCGCAGTTGTGCAATGCTACCACAGCCCGCGCTGATTTGGCCCTTGTATATCCCATTTGTAATAAAGCATTCTCGGAAAAATCACATAACAATAGGTTTTTGTTGTTGTTGTAAATTATTTGTTTCCAAGAAGAGTGATAACTGCCAGTTATTGTCATTGGGGGAAACCCAAAAGGAGTAAACATGAGTTTCAGCCAATAATTGCTTTTAAGGATCCAGGCCTGAACCTCAATAGAAATTAGGCCTGCCTGTAGTCATACGGCTGCATTAGAAACACAGCATAGGACTGTGACAATACTTTACAAGAATTTAGTCTGAATTGCCTCAAACATATGATAGTTGTTATAAGTACACAGTTGGACACTATATAATAAAACAGAAATGACTTGGTTACAAACACTTCAAATACAGCAGGAATGTATTGCTCTTTCTTGGTACAGAAAAATCTTTGCAGAGCTATTATGCTCCTTTGTGCACTTCTTATTACCATGTTTGCCTGCAATTTCCATGATCCTGAAAAATGAAACACTTCTCTTAAATGTTTAAAACAAGAAACCTGCTCAATAGACACACCATTTGCTATTTATGTCTATTTTTTTCCTAGGAAAAACTAGAACCTTTGATTTTATTGTAGTTTGTAGTTAAGGCTTCTTTATGGCAATGTATGGCCAGTTTCCTTAATAAACTCTCAGACCAATCTCAGTATATGATAACAGAACAGCATCATCTGCATATAGAAGAATTGAAAGTGGGTGGTGAGCCAGTTGCCGAGAATGGAAGGCTTTCCCCTTTAAAGATTTAACCAGAGAACTGATATACAAATTAAATAATAAAGGGGACAGATACAACCTTGCTTGACATCTCTAGATGTAAGAATTTCACTGGTGAAATGACCCATGTTGTTATATCTTATTCTGAAGTTCATATTTTTGTACAGGACCTGGATAAGTATTAATAACCTTTTATCCACAATTGCATCCTCTAATTTCCTCCATAGTTTATCCCTAGATATTAGATTAAAGGCAGATTTAAAATCAATAAAAGCTGCAAATAACACTCCACCCAATGAGGAAGAGTATTTTTCAACTAAACGTTGTAAAATGAGCCCTTGATGAGTTGTTGAGCATCTGGCTCAAAAACCTGCTTGTTCTTCTTCCAGTATATGCTCTAACTAGTCCAATGATTCAGACTGCAAATGTCTAGCATACAGTTTGGTGACCACACTCAACAAGCTGATTGGTCTATAATTCACCAGGTCCGAGGGTTCACCCTTCATATAAATAGGAACAATTATCATCAAAGCACAGTCTTTTGGAAAAATAGCTGGCTGATCAAACCATATAAATAACTGGGTCATAATCAGGGTCTATCAGTTTAAATTTCTTTTTTAAAGTTCTAAAGGAATGTTGTCACTCCCTGGAGTCTTACATAACTTTAATTGAGAGATTAACCTTTGGACCTTGGTAAATCTCTTCTGTCATCTAAATTGTCATAATTAACAATTTGTTCTATTGTAAAAATATTACAGAAAAAGGATTGCCAGATAAATGCCGAGATATAGCAAATCTGCCTTTAAGTTGCATTTGGGGAAATTCCCAAATACCATTCTCCAGAATGTAGTGAAGCCACAAGAAGTGCAATTTAAGCGCTGACAAAATTGTCTCTTTTTTTTTCTTTAAAGTTTTGCATTTCTTCTTCAGGAGAAACAAATCCCCTGGAATTGAAAGTAGATTGACCTATCTATATGACTTATATTTCTTTACAAGTAATTTCTTTATATTAATGGGTTCTCAATCAAACCAAGTTTTATGTCTACATTTTGTTATTTGTGAACTATAAAGCGTATTATGCACCAAAATTGGTTGCAAGGAAGCAATTAATTTTTGATACAAGTCTATAACACTAGATACGTTGTCTGCTACTAGTATCTCCTTACATATAGCAAGATACAGTTCAGAATTAGCAACTTTAGCAACTGTTCCCTCTAATTTTTGAAAAGCTCTCACCTCAGATGACGTATTTGTAGGTGGAGTAATAACTACGTAAAAATTTTGGTCTTTAGATACCAGTTGTGCAACCAAGGGTAAATGATTGCTACCAAACTGGGTCTCGAAACTAAAATTGGACAGACAACCCAACAAATTATAAGAAACAAGAAAATAATCAATTGTGGAAGCTCCTTTTCCTGATAAGTAAGTAAATTCCCCAAGTTTATCTTCCTCTATACTACCATTTAAAATAACCAGGTCAATTTATTAGTCAT
Organism: Ctenosaura bakeri; assembly: GCA_948474755.1. Classification (NCBI taxonomy): domain Eukaryota; kingdom Metazoa; phylum Chordata; class Lepidosauria; order Squamata; family Iguanidae; genus Ctenosaura; species Ctenosaura bakeri. The sequence goes on from CAOLHI010004033.1 coordinate 100,633, forward strand.
GCTTATTAGATATATTCCTGCATGATTATATCCCTTATCTTTGGAACATCTAACTGGAATGGGATGTGCCTCATCAACTGGAGGGGAAGTTTCATGAAAATGAGAGAATAACACCTTATTGTTTTGGCCACTCCATACATTGAAATCCCCAGCCATAATGATAGATGCTGCTGGATACTGTGTAATTAATTTATCTATATATTCCTCCAATCTTAACCAATCCTGTTTCACCTCTGATCTTCTGTTTGAATTAGTCATCTAAATTAACTACTAAATTAACCATTTCTGCAATTTATTCTCTTTGAATTTTACTTAAAAAATGTAAAAAGCAAATTATGCTTTTGTATAAAAGACCAGTTCTCTTGTATAAAAGACCAGTTCTTAATTGAAAGACCAAATTTTTTTTAAAAAAGGGAAAAACAGGCTCAAAACAATGTTGTTTTGCAAAAAGTTGTGGAAGACAAGGCATGTCTATCTCTTTCTAGATGTTTCCACTCCACCAGGTCTGCTTTACTTTTCTTGCCTTTCCCTGCTAGAGGAGAAGGAAAAAGATTGGAGAGTTGTCTGGAAAATTACTAGAATTCATCTACTTTCCTTTAGCCTTTAACTGTTACCTGACATTCTTCCCAACTACCCCTTGGTTGCCAAAGTTCTTAATTTTATTCTCAAAAGGAAATTCTATCAGTAAAGAAGGAGTTTTGTACCCTTTTTCTTGAGTCTTCTGATACTTTTGATCAAAAAACACATTTCCAACCAAGAATCTTCTTTATTTCAAAAGCTAAGGAATTTCTTGGCTTTTGTAACATGGATTTACACATTTTACATAGTTTACTGATCACAGTAAATAATGGGCATATTGTTTGAATGAAATAGTACACATTCTGAATACCATACCATGAGATGAACATCAGGTTTAACCTACACAATTACTTCATGCGTGAACTGGACCTTAAAATTATTATTATAAAATTATTATTCTGATCATACTATAGAAGTAGTTAAATGATACTGATGAGAAAAAAGTCCAGATAATCCAGGACAGAAATCCTGGAGTATACTATCATAGTATTAAATGCTCTCCCCTACATAAAGCTATGGTAGCTAGATACTCTGCAGTCACTTATCACTGATATTAGCATATTCAGACATATCTGAATTGGGGGTATAATATGATAATTTTCACAGTCACCAAGTGGAAAATATTTATGATGTGGCAGTTAAATACATGGGAATTTTATATTTCAGAGGTTTTAACTTGATGACATAATAAGCAATTGGGTTTAAATAACAGCTCGGTGAGCTCAAGAAAATGCAGAGGAAAGCCTGACTAGGTAGAAAGCTTGCTCCTTTAGAAAAACATTCACCATCAGGATTGCCAGCCTAGGGTAGGTTTAATTAAAGTCAATGGAGAAAAAAATTGAATACATAAAAGTGCTATCTGGGGCTCACAAAGCTTGAATGAGTCAAAATATGAAACATTCCATTTTTAATATTTGGGAAGTTTTTTTGCTTGGCGAGTAGTTTATCATTGTGTGTATTCTCCACCTATTCATTTTTTTGCTCCATTCCTTAATAGGGTTCTATCCTGAACATAGGACTCTTGAACCCAGAAAGTTAAATTATTGGATGAGATCTCTGAATGGTATTGTCATAAGACACATTGAAGACCCAGTGAAGCACAGAGCTGAGATGAACCTGAAGGCATCAAACCTTTTTGACCAGTGAAGAATCAGACTCATACACAATAAACTGTGTTCCCTGTTTATAACATTTGTCCATGGCTAGCATTATCTCATACTCATTAGTCTGAACTACCAAGTTACCACTGATTTAACAAGTCTACTATAGTTCAGACAAACAAGAGGATTTAAGTGACAATATCTATACCTCCAGTGCTGCAAGGTAGAATAGGCAACAAGATCCCATTTATACCCTACAGGACTCTGCCAGGAGGCAAAGACATGGTTTATTTGTACAGTACCTTGGTATATAAGTTGCTTATACTTTTGAAGAGGAATTTTTTGCATGGGTGCTGGCTATGTCTCTGACTGTTGTGTATTTTTAATTTTTTTAAATGAGGTTTTATTTTTCGTCTATTTTATTCTTGCTTTGCTACCTTGAGTTGGTTTTTGGTGGAAAGTTAAAATGTAACTTGAATGAATGGATGAACATATTCATCTGAAGCACTATTGTCACTCTATTTACCACCTTCCATATATGTTAAAATATCTTTTAGCCAGCACATGGGAGAAATGCAAGCTTTTTCAGAACTTCCTTTAATCTCTTTAAACTAAAATCTTTGTGTCTCAGACCAGAACTTAGATGAAACCAGCTCCCAGACTTGGCAAACTGATTCCAATTTCCAGTTCAATATATTTATTAAAGAACCAAGGAGAGAGAAGTTCAGAAACCATCAGCTGTTTCTGAAATAAAATGAACAAAAAGATTAACTATACTGAATTTATCAGCTCCTGAGCTGACTTACCAAATTAGTTTACAAGTGGGAAGGATGAGCACATCTGAATCTTCACACTTTTCCAGCTATCCAGGTAGTTGAAAAGGAAATTATTTTTTTACAAGCCAAGGTATTCTTATGGGCAGAGGTGTATGTTGCTTACTGGTTTCTAGAAGGGGAAATTCAAATTAATCAAACAGTAGCCAATAAGGCACTGAACATGCATTTGCAGGTGGTCTCTGGGAGCCTAAGTCAACCTGAAATTGAAAGGGATAGGCAAATTGTGTTCCAAAGCCAATTGCTAGATTCTTTGTTCAGAAAAGGAGAAAAGGAACATCAGATTAAGTAAACACTGATACTGTAGGATCTGAATAGGTGTTGTTTTTAAGAAGGAAGGTGATGCTAAGTTTCCGTACTGATGTCACTTTAATCATTCATTCATTAGTTCAGGACAAGGTATGCCATTCCTTTTACATATCACACAGACTAACAGTTAACAACAGTTAGAAGCTAAGATTATAAAACTACAAAATAGAATAAAAACAGAAAGACTTTATACAACATGCTATAAGTATGTTGGGCAGCTGTTGGGGGCAGAATTTAGTAGAATGAAAGCAGTGATCAGTCATAGTTCCTTGTCTACCTTTTGAATCTTCAAGTAAAGAATGGGGGGGGGAATGCCAATATGCATCCTGAAAATGCCTGCCTACGGTTCCTTCCTTCCTAAGACTTCTAAAATCATGTAAATAGGACATGATGGAAACCAGCATGAAGTCATGGTTTGAGTGTTGAACTACAACTCTGGACACCAGGGTTCATTTCCCTGCCCAGCCATGGAAACCCAATGGGTGATCTTGGAAACATCACACACTCTCAGGTCCTTTCTGCACGAGGCGAGGGAATCGCTCCGTGCCATTACCTACCACTTCTTCTGGGGTCTGAAGCAACGCAGACTGTCCCTGAAGCCCTTCTGCAGGGCTCCTCCTCGATCCAGGGCGAATTGGAGCAGTGTGAGGTCTGTAGAGCCGCACTGCTCCAGCTTCCAAAATGGCAGCTTCCAGCTTCCAAAATGGTGGCTTCCAGTTGGTCGTGGGTCCCAACCAATCACTGAAGCTTGCCACACCTAAAGCCCACCCTCCGCAGATCACAGGCTAGCATTGGTGCAAGCCTGCAAATCTGCACAAGGGAGCAGGAACGCAATGGCGCATTCCAGGAAAATAAAGACCTGTTTTTTCTGGTCTTTAGAAAACACGCTGGAGGACCACTTGGGGTTGTTTTAGAGTGGACTGAGGTGTGGTAAGTAGTCTGCTCCTAGTCCGCTCCAATGTGCAGGCGACCTCCGTGAGAGGATGCACTGCCCCCTTCTAATTGCCTGGTGCAGAAAGAGCCTCAGTCCCAGAAAATCCCATGATAGGTTCACCTTAGGGTCACCATAAGTCAGAAACTACTCAAAGGCACAGAACAGGAAAGGACATGGTAGATTGCATGGATAGTTCAGAGTACCAATTTTGTTTTTATTGTTTTTTTTTAAAAAAAAAATTGCCCAAATTGGCAAGTTCTTTCCATATTTGGAATAGAAAGAACTTTAGACTTTTTTTTTTTTAAAAAAAAAGGTTGTTGGAGAAACTCAAAATGAAACATGTTACCCCAAAAGGTGGGTGGGTGTGAGGCCCATTCACAATGCCAGCATCTATTTAAAATGTGGGGAATTATAGCTCAAAACGAGCCCTGTGAGGGGGATAACAAAAGGAGCTTTTCACCTATGTATATCAGTACTAACTGCAAGACTCTGGTTGGAAGTTATTGGGGGATTTACAGACACATAAGAAATCAAAGAAATAGTCTCAGGAACCATACAAGGCTATAGAAGGGAAATATGAGAAAGGAATATGAGTGAGGAATTTTGGGTGAAGTGGTGCTAATTACCTATCCATAAGCAGAAAACTGAGATGAAATTCTCAGACTTGGGGGTCTGAGAGTAGCACAAAGGGACACTTGAGGATATCTGAATATGGGGTGAATACTGGAGAGAAATGTTTATTTCCTTGCAGTGGGGAGAAAGCCATTGTAATTATTTATCTGTGCATTTAAGGAAAATATACTCCAGGATGTGCATCTGTAGCTATGAGTACCCAATTCTTGAAATGTTGGATTTGAATCTAACCTGAGAATCAGAAAAGAGCCACTTCTGTTGTTTTTGTTGTTGTTTTTGTGTGCCTTCAAATCTTTTCCATCTTATGGCAACCCTAAGGTGAACCTATCATGTGGTTTTCTTGGCAAGATTCATTTTGAGCAGTTTGACTTGGCCTTCCACTGATGCTGAGAGAGTGTGACTTGCCCAAGGTCATCCAGTACATTTCTCTCCTGCAAATACTATACCTGTTAAAGTTGGCCAGTACCAATGGGGGAGAATTTCATTTCAATTCATTTGGGAAACGTTTACTCCAATTTACTAATTTCTTCATTTCCAGGAAAGAACCCCAAGCATTTAAAAATAATAATAAATGAATGAAGGAGAAACCAAAGTGGACATATTTCCCATTCCTGATACAAAGAGGCCACGGTGGAAATCCTCTGGCCTAAACCTCACTGGAAAATGTATATGAAAGGGAGAATATGCAATCATAATAAAGAAATGAATAGGATTTCTCTGATGCCAAATAATACCGGAGAGAGACAGCTAGGGTTGCCAGACTAAATACAGGACAGAGCTCCTGTAACTTTAATAGTTGATCCTGGACCAAGAATACATACCTTAAAATTCCAGCAGATGGAACTACATCACGTCTCCTCCCTCACCCAACAAAAGCTACCTTTTAGCTCATGCAGCTTCTCCCTCCCCTGCCCCTCAAACATGACTATTTACTATCCGGTATAAAGTGGGAGGAAGTATGATGGAAGCAGAGAAGCATCCTACTCCTTTCCTGTAAATGGAATCACACAATATGAGACTGAAGGTGCATTGCATCCATGTACCAGAATGGAGATGGATATTTCTTATCCACCACTCCCCCCACCATTCATTCTACTGGCTATGGCTGTTCTGTTGGGTTGAGTTGGCTGCATAATGTAGGTGAGGAAGAAGATATGCTGTAGTTCTACCTCAAGGGACTTTACAGTATGTCTTCCTGATCCAGTATCTGTTTACCATTAAAGCTATAGGAATCCTGTCCTGTCTTCAACTGTGCACTCTAGAGGCAGCCCACTTCAATTGGTATCTCCATTGCCAAGCCACAGGAAGCACCAACAAAAAGACTGACTATAAAGTCTCTAATCAGTGATTCTGACATTCCCGTCATCAGTTAAGAGTCATGATAAAAACTGGTAGACTGGGTCATGATCCCATTTTTCAAGGCAAACACAGACATGCCTGCAAGTGATTTTCCTTTCCAGGTGTTCTATATTTCTCAAAATCTATGTTCCAGAAAACTCTCACAGCCCCTGGAGCTCAAATCACTTGATCTTGACACCTTAGAGTTGCACATAGCACTCCAAATCCTTTTGAATGGCACAGATTACAACTGGCACTTTCCCATGTTCATGCTGAACCTGGGCCACAATGACCTCTACAAGAATATTTCCAAACTGTTTTTGCTTAAGGAGAAGATGAGGTCCGTCATATTGCCTAGTACCGTATCCAGCACAGCTGCTGCCTCATGCCCATGGGTATCAATAGCTGGATTGCAGTGCATATTTCCACATTTCCACACTAAGCAGAGGCACTTTTACTCACTGGATGCAGTAAACACTGGAGAAAAGAAGTAGCTATAGGAAGAAGATAGGTAAAGAAAAGGTCAAAAGAAAGAGAACTATGGATAGGTAGCATCAGAAGGAATTTACAAGCTGACTGACTGGATTTAGAGTGGTGAGCTTCTGAGTGTCATGAATTTGAGCTTGGAAAAGTTGTTTTCTTAGACTTCAGTAGTCAGAATTCCCTAACTAGCATTGTATTTGATCATTCTGAACCATAAACTCTGGGAGATGTAGTCCAAAAAAGTAATTTTTCCTCATTCTGACAGAAGCAGGTGGCAAAGTCAGACGAAAAGCCAGAACAGGGATGAGAATCAAAAACGAAGAACCAAACCAGTCATCACACTCCAGCTCTGATAGTATAATAATCCTTTTAAGAAAAAAATCAAAAAAGTATGTTGGTCTGAAAATGACAGTTAAGATCATCTTATTCTTTTGCGTGCATAAAAGCAATTCCTCAAATATTAATTCTTTTAACAATGAACATATTGTCTTCTTGACATCTGTTTCTGGGCATTTTGAGCATGGCAAAAGAATTCCAATAAAATCTTTGCTCTCTTCCTCCTCCTCCTCCCCTTAGAATTTCTAGACATGGTATGTTGAAATATGGTCAAGACTAGGGAGGACATAATGGCTCACTGTAGGGCTAGCAAGAAAAAGCCATATTTGAGAGCTTCTTCCAAATTTGTATTCTGGCAATAAAAATGCTAGCCCAGGAAGATCACAAGCTTGTTAACATATTTCCCAATACAAAATAGGACCTCATTGTGAGGCAGCTCTTCAAATGAGAAACCCTTGACACTGACAGTATAGAAAAATAAAGTACATGTCTCCCAGTGGGTACCCAGGACCTATATTATGTCCTACTGCTGGTTACAGAATTTTCAATATTTTCATATCTTTTTTTTCACTCATATGAACTGCAGCTTATAGCAGTGGTAATCATTTCCTGTGTTTGAAAAAGAGATGAAAGCATTCATGGATGAAAGCAAGTTGGATTTAATCTCCTTCTCTCTCATCCAGGGCACTGTACTGATCATTTTCCAAAAAAACAAGACTTAAGCTCATTTTTGTCATGACAAAACTAGTTTCATAATAATCAGATGGCAATTCCTAGTGTACACAATTCTAATATAATTACCAGGAGGGAAATGTAGAGGGAGTTGCAGGTTTGAGATAAAGAAAAGCCTGTGGAATTTTGTATTAATGTCTCCGACTCTCTTATTTGTGCAAGTAATCAATCTTTCTGGGAGTAGAATAGTAATTCTTTGTGGGGGAGAGAGGGAAAAAAATGACAAGAGTCTGAGGAAGAAAGAAGATAATCTGAGTTTCATTCTGTACACAGCAGGTCAGCTGTGATTGACAAAGCTCATCACAAAACTATAGCTCCCAGAATAATCCCAGTAGCCGAGTTTCATTTGCAGCCGGAGCAGTGTTAATGACATGTTTAACAGCTGCTTGTTGAAGTTTGGAATCTGCATTAACCTGCAGAGCAGTGAACAGAGAAATGAGGGAGTCGCATTGAAATCAAGCCTTCATTATGCTGACAGGCCAGGTTAAGGAAGAGAGAGAGGATGCTCAGCGGGAGGGAGGGAAAGTCTCCGGGTACAGAAGGGTTCAATTGCAGATAAGGGCAGTGGAGAAGATGACAGCGTCTGATCAATAAGCACAAAAGGAAAGTGACATGTGCTTAACGCCAGACTTTTTAATGAAGGGAAAGGGGACAGGCAACAGGGTTGTGACACCCAAATGGGGAGGACCAGAGAGGCCAGGGTGTGAGGAGAGTGTGCAGGTCTTGTTTAAGTTTCTCTCAAACCCAGCTGCCTTTTCTCTCCATCCTTGTTTTGTGTTGGGCTACAAGACTTGCTACTTTCTTCCTGCACTATGCTTTTGACATATCTTTCCTAATTTGCACATTTCTTTGTGGAATAATTCAATATTCTTAATTTAGGTGACTTTCCCCATTGACTGTAGGATGTTTCTACTTATTTTTTCCATTTTTGTACATTTTAGCTGTTCATGTTTTAAAATGTTTTGTTTTGTTTTCATCTTCCCCTCCATTGGAAACACCCTGTGAACCTCAGAAATGTGTGAATGTTTGAGGTGACGTGTGCTTATTTTTTCACAAAATGTCTCATTCAGTGCCAAAATGCTACTTTCAATGAAATGGTTGGGTCCAATGAAATTTCATTCCATCCTTACTGTGTGATGCTGTCATGGCTGTCTAAAAAGGACAGAAAGTTTTTACTGCTTAGGATGCCATGCAAATTGACCTCTTTGATAATACCACCATCCATTTCTTGACTGATTTGTACTCTTCTTTTTATAGCTGTGCTGTACATACCCATGGGACCCATCAGATTTCTCTAGCCATAGAGTGGTTAATGGTAATAATAATAATAATAATAATAATAATAATAATAATAATAATAATAATAATAATAATAATAATAATAATAATTTATTTCTCTCCCCATGGATAGAGGCGGCGAACAACAATAATACATTAAATACATTAAAAACATTAAAAACATACCCAATGCTCCCCACCCACCAACCCATCTAAAACCAACCCCCTAAAACACACAACAATTAACAATTAACAACAATCAACTGACTATTAAAAGAACAGAATTTTGTTTTTGTTCACTTGGTCAAAAATCACCAAAACTCATGAATTCCTGTGCAAGATTAAAAGAACTTGGTATTGTTATAGGATGAATCCAGGCCAGAGAACTGTGAAGTCTTTTCTTGTCTGAATTCCCTTGATGCATGCATACTTCTGATCCATACTTCAGCCCCAACACTACTTTCATTCCAAAATTAATCCATGAATTTAAACTATCTTCCTATAGGTCCTCTTCTTAAAGCATTTTCAAATCCCACCTGAACTTGCTTCTCTCATAAGGAGTATGCTCCTGGTGCCATTTTTTTGATGGTAGAAGTCTCCTTCCTGTACTCCTCCTCAGCTCCTCCCTCTATTATCTTCCATTATGGTGATTTCTGGTCTTCTACAAATACCACTTTTAGATCCTATGACTGCAAAATGCTTACTAAATCTTCACATCAGTATTTCCTTGAAAATCAGAGGGGTGGTTTTTTGTTTACATTGTTTTGTTTTAAAATACAAATCCAAACAATATTTGGCACAGAAATACAGAACACTTGTTTGGTGCACGCATGGCAATGTTTTTCCTTATTTTTCTGTGCCACAGTTTAGCAGTGCCATCTTCCCCAAATTGTACATTACTATATACATGTATTCTAAATTCCTTGGAGCAATTTCTTGATGGAGTGGAACAAAATGCACTGAGGTGCACTGAGAAGAAACCCACCAAATTTGTGGAGTCACTTTCTACCTCCTTCCACCGCCATACACACCATTCCAGATGACAAGATTTGACCAAGTGCTGTTTCTGCATTATAGTGTTAAATCAGTTTCACACCACTTTAATTGTCATTGTTTCATCCTGAGGAAACCTGAGCTGTGTGGTTAAGAGGAGAGAAATATTGCTGCCTAGCAGTGGCTTCTAGGAACAGGACAATCCTAGAGGCATGAAACTGTTTCAGCTGGGTAGTGCTGAGACTGGAAAGTAAGGTCACTGAAGAACATTGTCACAAAAGTTTACAAAAAGTTGGTTGAAGGCAGCAGAGGTTCAGGATAACAGACCAGGGAGTGTGTCATATATCACATATGTGAGTCAGACATCATTGTTGTGGACTAAAACACTAACTTGACTAGTGTTTTAGTTCTATATGGACTTCTTTTGTTGCTTGCCCAGAAATACAAAAAACCAAGGATAGGCGACAGACAACAATACAAGAGTAGTAGAGACACACTTGGATCAGATATATAATTAGCATTTTGGATGTTGTTTTCTCTCTTTTTTTTTCTTCAAAAGAGCATATTTCTCTATACATGTACTCTCCCTCCCCACCCATTCCAGCATATTTCCTATAAAAGAAGCCTTTTAGCTATAGTGTTCAAATTCCTCATTCTAAAGTAGCCACAGAATGGACAACACCAAACTTAGTAATTCAAGGACTACACTTTTTTTATGTGTCCAAAAAATGTCCTGCAGATAGCCAGGTGAAACCTGAAACAAAGCAAAGTAAAAATCCACACCAAAAAAAAATAAAATAAAAAAGGAAAATGCCTTTAATATCTGTATGTCCTTTCCCTAAGAACAGAAGAATGAAATATTTATCCATGCTTACCTGCCAACAGTATGAAAAGTGATTGTTTGTTCATCCCCTAAAAGATGTGCACCAGATTTAACCAATTCCAGATTATTTGTGGCTGTCACATTTGAACCTTAATCTTCATAATCCATGCTCCAAAACAAAAGCTACAGGCAAAGATAAAGTGATAGCAACCTATTGGATATTGTAAAAAGTAATGAACAAAATAAATTATTACAATTTTTTCACAGGATTTAAAGCAGTTTTGTTTTGTTTTCTGGAGCCCAGGGTATCAACCATTTTAACAAGATTTTGCAGATCCTAGTCTGACTTAGTTTATGTGGCTGTTGTTACCGTATGTTTGCATAACAAGAAGCCCCCACTCCTAAATCTGCAAATGTGAAGAAGCTGTCAAAAAAATGGAGATCTGGGCCAAGCCAGGGCTATGACAATCAAGTCTGCTTTGAATTCTTCCTTCCTAGAGAAGTAGCATCCTTCTATACTTTTGCCACCCCCTGGCTCCTTCTCCACATTTATATCTCTCTATTGCTTTCCCTAATTCCACACTCTTGTAGATATAGGGCCAAGCGTGTTTTGGTTTATCCCAATGAATGTGTCACTGGTGGTAGCATATGTAACTGATGCAGACCAAAGAGACACCGCTCTTTACAAAATTATAATAAAATCTTTATTGAACAAACTGACAAGGGAAAAGGTAGTCGGCAAATTAAAGATTAGCAAACAGGAAAACATTTGTAGCTCTAACCCAGCAAACACTTGCCCAACTCTTTCACTCTCTTTCACGTTCTCTCTCCTCTCTCTCTTCATAAGCCCAGATGGATGTCTCTCTCCCTCCCTCCCTCCTCTCTCTCTCTCTCTCTCTCTCTTGTAAATACTGATTTACAACTTCTCCCTGGATATGAGTTCAACAATACATACATAGATGTTGGAGTAAGGCTGCAATCCTATAGCCACTTTACTTTCAAGGATAAGCCCCACTGAACTCAATGTGAGCAGCACAATTCAACGTTATGATCCTTGGACTAGGACCAGTCTCTGAGCCATTGGCTGCCAGTCCTGGCAAATTTCCAGGGAAGAAAGAAACAATTGTACCCAATGGGCACAAATACGGCAATTGTCCCTGGCACATTGATTAAAAATTGCTGGTCCTCCAAATAAGTTAACAGAAGAAGTATTGCTGTAGAGGATTCACACCACAGCCCACATTTCTTCTAGAGTTTACACAGCAGCACTGTGAGGTAGGACAGATTGAGAAAAAGCAGTTGACCTGAGTGCACCTAACAAGTTTCTATGTCTCGGTACTGAATTGAATCTGACTCTTCCAAGCCGTAGTCCCAAACTCTAGCCACTACACACTACAATGGCTCTATTTATAGCAGGGGTGACAGTCCTGTGGACAGAAGGGGAATATTTGGTCCAGACCACAGCAGGGCCCTGGACCCCCTCACACATTTAACTGAAATTTAAACAGAGAAAGTTTGCCATTTCTTTGCTGAATATGCACAATTTCTTTGCAGAATATGAATAACTGTACAGCATGTTATTATCTTCTTTTTCAGTGTTTTGGGACTTACAGCACATCTCACGAAAATTCACAAAACAGTGAAAATATGTACCCAGAAGTGACCAGAATTTCTAATTTTATCGAATGCTGAAGGTGGGGTGCAATCTTTGATAGATCCAAGGACACCATAATAACTCTCAGATCTACTGCAGTTTCTATACCTAAAATATAGGTTTTTATAGCTGGAGAGAAGTATGCCAAAACAATTTAGGAACAAATTATAACTTTGCCAAGTAATTCACCATATATTTATCCGCAAATAAAAGAATTATGCATAATTATTTTGAGAAAACAGTTAATGCTACTTTGGCATTCACTTTCACACATACCATTATCTTTTTTTTTAAAAATGCTTGATTCACCTGAAATGTTTTTTCCTGATTGAACTAATTAGAGCTTTAAAATATGAGTAATTTCCAGTAGTAGCTAAGACACAGCCTAAATAGTCTGGGTTTTTGAGGTACCAAAGGCCTCTGTAAATGAAACAAGGGTACAGTTTTTGACTATTCTTGCTACTCTTCTGAGCTATTTCAATAGCATTTCCTATCTCCATCTCTCTCATCTCTGCCATTCATTTTCTAAGTCTGATTAGATTTATAGTTTGACCTTAGGTGTTTTTACTTGAAAGTAATTCCTATTGAGTTTCCTGCAAAAACTGGATGTAAAGCAGAGTATGTTTGAAAGATAATTACTTGTAGGGTCAATTCACAATAAATACAGCAGATAAACTTGGCCTTTATCTTCAGTTTCTCTTCTGGGTGATGCTGACAAAGTTTTAAAGGAGTATTTGTAATGCATAGCAGACAATTATGATCAGTTCTGATTCTCTCCTATCTGCCCATCACTTGTTCCTGTTGGTTCAGAAAACGGTGGCCTTGGCAAGGAACAGCTTCAGTGTACTTCTTTTTCCACACAAGAGAGGAGGAGCAGTTCAAGAGTGGTGTTTTATACTCCAATTCAGAAACTGTGCTGTCTGTACCCCATCTATTTATATCATACTACAGCAGAGAACAGCAGTTGCCACATCTGGAACACCAACTCCCTAGCCACTCCCGTTCCCCTCCCTCACCCCACCCAACCATACCATTGCTGAGTGGTCTTTCTTTCTTTTTTTAAAAAAAAAACACATTTTAACCACATTTCTGCATTGCTACTTTTGTGCATATGTATGTATGTTTGTTGATACGTGGAAAAAAATCATCTTAGCAGTCCATTATCAGATCCACTCTTTTCCCACTGTCCGTTTAACACATGAAGACAATAATGACAGCAGCCTGTCCTTTGATAGGTGGAGAGAGATAAGGATGGAAATGATAGAAGAGAAAGCCTGGGAACGCCCATAGCGCAGCCACTTCTGCACTGTGAATCAATGTTACACTTCTGCATGTAGGCAAAAAAAATGAAGCAGAACCGGTTTGGGAGATTTACATCAGAGTTTTTCTAGTTTTTACATACAGTGGTTTCTCGTTGCAGTCAACCATGCTTGGAGCTGAAAACGTGCAGAACCATGAAGAAAACTACAATGCTAAAATGCTACAATATGTGCGGATGAGTGGGTAAGAATTCAACGCTACTATGATGTATCATGTGGAAATGGTAGTTTCCCTTTTGAACATCTCAAATGTTTTGCAATTTAGGAGGGTCTTTCAGTCCTCTGTAGCAGATTTTCAGGGACAGGGGATAAGGACAGAGGCAAGAAAATCTGGCAAAAACTGTCTCCCTTTTCTGTCCATGGAGGACTGTGTTAGATCAAAAATTCTTTTCAAAAGAAAGGGACAATATTCGATAGGTCTCTCCATGACCACTTAAAAGGCACACTAATCATGTAAAAAGACTGCTGCAGACTTCCCCAGGCATTAAGTGTTAATGCAACCCTTTCCCTGATGATCAGTGCTTCTAACTTTCTAAGTGGAAAGAAACAGCATTGTTTGCTTCTGTCATTCAGTGAGTAATTGGATGTATGATAGAACCTGGGAGTCCAGCATCCCCAACCAGGGGTCATCTGTGGCGAATTGGGCCCTGTTTAGATAGATACCCTATGTCAAGTCTTGCATAAATTGTCATTTTTGTCTGACAGAGAAACACACTCAGCAGGGCCTCAGTGAAGTACTATGTATATAAAATCAGCTCCTTTCTTTCATCTTTCTAATTGTTCATCTCTTTCTACATCACCTAAGGAGCACACACTACAGATACTGTAAAAGGAAAAACTTCTTAATACACAGATTTATGGGTTATAGTTGTTAGGATATCATAACAACTACTTAGTGGAAAAATACACAATGCAGGCCTGAACAGTTGGTGTAAACCAGAGCTTGAAAGTAATGCATTACAAGTAACAGCACTGCTTGCATCAAGTAACTTTCTGAGTTAACAAGGAGCATTGCTATACCAATGTAGTGATGTTCCTTTTTCTATGTAAAAAGAGAAACAGCAGGAGTGTGGGTAGGAACAGTGTTATCAACAGGATCCAGAGTGGGGCAAGCTGTATCTTAGGAGCAAATAGATGGTAGTGATGCAATGCTCTTGCCACTACAGGAAGTGTTGGATTAGGCTCCTGTTCTTCCCTGTTGTTATGAGTTGAGTCTATGATCATGGCTGTTTGGAAGGCAAGGTTGGCTCTAATGGGCAGTTGGGAAAGAGCGTATATCTGTAAGCAAGTAAATAATCATAGAAAATCTCCCCCCTTTAGGTCCATTTGGAAATGCTACCTAAATACCAGCATGTAAACCTCTAGTCACTTTCAGTTTAACAAATTCCAATGTGTTGCTCCATTTGGAGAAGATATAGGAACACAAGAACTACTGTCTGAGCTGTAATTGAGTTGTTTTCTAAAGACCATCATGTAAGGAAGTTATTGTTTCCTAAGGGACACTTCCTGTAGTGGCAAGACTCAACTATTTACAATACACTCGATGAACAGTTAAGAATAAGAATGGATCAAGAAAACTATTCAAAATATATAATTTGTGTGATAAATTATTTCTTCCTTCTCCCATTTTTTTTTCTATACTACATGGTGTTATTTTCTCTCCCCCTCACCCCAAAGATTGATTTCTGCACAGTTCTCTGCTGGCATTCAATTGCTAATTATACTTGCACATGACACAATTTGTAAAGGTTGTGTTAAATTTTTCCCTTAAGCAAGGCAAGGATGTTTTATATCTCAGGAAACATATGAGGCAGAAAAACGGGAAGCTACACTAAGTGTGAAGAAAGCTCATATTTTCTATTTTTTTAGCCTCACATTCTCCCCCTCATTCCTTTTTCCACCTTAAATTAGTAGACAGTGAAGGATAGTACGGAAATATTTAAATTAATATAGCCATCCATCAAGGTAATTCTTTATTTCTCTAACATTTGATTGGATCACCCCAACATATTTGGGAGATGACATATTAGCCATGGGAAGCTATTAGGAGTGAAGAAAGAGTGAACATTTAGCTGAGCAGGGGATGGGATACACCTTCTTTAAGCCATAACACTTAGGCCCAAAGGACAAAATGGCACCCTTCGCCAAAATTCCAAATCAGTTGGGACTGGTGCTTGTACTGCAAGTCAACACTGTCATCCAGATATGATCCCCAACCTCCCTTAAGGGTGACACAGTCAGAGTTGCAATGGTGCTGAAAAGGCTGCATGGCATGCACAGTTCTGTCCTCTGAGACAGAAATATTTTGAGAAGAGAATCAGGTCAGGTGAAATAGCACGAGAGCTACCACCGCCAACCACCTGCCAAGTAACTGTTGCTTCAGAGGGCTACCTCACTCTACCTGATTATAGGGCCAACCTGCCAAAAGATCTCCTAAGCAATGAAGCATATAAGGAGTGCATTTCTAAACAGAACTACTTGGATTCACTCTTCATTGTGAATGGAAAGAATATTCATTACTGTTCATTTCCCTACAGAATGATGGGCTTCCTGAGACTTGAGAAAGCCCTGTGAGAAGAACAAAAGAGTGGTAAAGACTCTTTGTAAAATCTTTCTTAGGAGTATTCTGTGCAAAAAACAAAAAAAAATTCCCAAGCAGGGGAGAAAAAGACTATTTCCTGGGCAAGAAGAGCATTTTTTGTACAGAAAGTATGGTTTCTTGTGAAGAAAAAAAACAAAAGAAGAAAATGTATTGTATTTCTGTCGTGAGTATTAATACTTCTCCAAGTATTAATGTCAGGAAAATACAGCACAGAGATCTTCATCTTCCTCATTAGAGGGCAGAATGCTAGGTAAACTACTCATTCTTGCAAGAAAAGATGAACAATGTGAAGGTTTACTGTTCATTATGTTTTGCGGGACTTATTCCCAATAAGCCTGCATAAGATCACATCCCAATTAGTTTGATAACCATGCTGGTAATAATCCACAATTTACTCTTCTTTTGTCACTTCCTGGCCATCCCAAAGTCTATTCATGCCATCTGTCCAGGTTTACTTGCCTGGACACCATTGTTTTCATATGAAAGAAACAAACGACGGAGGAAGGGAAGAGAAAATAATAAATCCTTTACAACTTATATAAATATGCAGAAGAAAGAAATTTGGAGGGTGGCAGAAGGTAATGAACAAATCCTTTACAGCTTATAGATATATCTAGAAGGAAGAAATTTGGCTGGGGGCACATTTACAACGAGATTATCCCATACCAGAGAACATTTTGGGAGGAGATAAAATAAAAACTTTCTCTCTTTTCTGCTTTCCAGAACTATGGGACTTTTCCCATCCCAGTATATAGCTATAAAATCTTCAAGTATGGGGCTGGCTTGCCCTAGTATCACTTGGCAAAGATAGAAAAGGCCTTGGTGGAAGAGAAACAGATAAAACAGGTGTTTAATTCTCTCTAATCCTGATAGGCAGTTTCTCCCCCAGAAAACCTGCAAGATTCTCCATCCAATCTCCCATCTCAGATTCACTAGACAGGAAAAGAAGAGAATTCCTCTTAGAGCAGGAGTGAAGAACTTGAAGAATGAAAAATACATGAGACTTTCCGTCTAGGGTTATGTGGACCTTACAGGATTGTTTGGTTTTGCAGTGGAAAGAGGTAGCTATCAAGAGCAATTTATAAAGAGTGTATTTTGATTTTGAGAAAGAGATTTTAATTACAAAATATTTACTAACATCTAAGCAAAATGTGTGTGTATGTCTGTGTACACATATACTGTGCATCC
The DNA here is from genome assembly GCA_948474755.1 of Ctenosaura bakeri. NCBI lineage: Eukaryota > Metazoa > Chordata > Lepidosauria > Squamata > Iguanidae > Ctenosaura > Ctenosaura bakeri. The sequence goes on from CAOLHI010004033.1 coordinate 117,767, forward strand.
CTGTCTAATTTGTGCTCCCTGCAAAAATCATTGCTACCTAACCATTAGACGGTCACACACATTAACTTTGTTTTCATTAGCTTTGTGTGTATGAATTTGTTTTACTACTGTCAAATTAGGAAAAATGGTTACTTTTCCTGCAACAAAAATGTGCAATTGTATCATTTTTTACCCCAAAAACATTCTGAAATGGAGAAAAGGGTAGACAAAAAATGCAGATAACATGGAAGGTGTAGCCCCAGACTCTTACATTGTCCAGAGCTCTGATGTTAGAGTTGCTCCTTAGAAATATGCTACAAATGAGAGAAAGAGAGAGAGAGAGAGAGAGAGAGAGAGACAGACAGACAGACAGACAGACTTCACAAATAATTTTTAAGCCAAACATTTACACTTTTTATGCCTACCAAAACACACAGAAATTATACTGTCCCCCAGGGATGGCTGCAATTGGTTCTTACTTTATTGCCTATTTAAAAAGACATTCTAGGATTTCTCTCACATGTCTTCTTCCTTATTCTCACCCTCCCTCAGCATCGACACACACATACACACACACATACATTTTTGTTAATTAATTAATTAATATCCCACCTTTCTTCTAATATGTAGCATGCAATAAACAATTTATAAAAGCTAAAGAAAGGAATACAAAAGTTGAAAAGCATTAAACAAACTTTAAAAAGCTACAACACAGCTTACAATGCAAGTTTAAACAAAATAGTTAAAACAATATGCAGTGCAGCAGTTGAAAAGGTGGCAAACAACAAACCCAGTAAAACAATTACTTTAAAACAATTAAAAACACAAAAAATGCAGCACACTGATTGAACATTCTTCTGTTCAAAGTTGTTGAGGCTGAACGCCTATCTAAGCCCATTTCGGCACTAGACTGTTATAGCGCTATGATTCCACTTGCAACATCCTATGGAATCCTGGGGTTTGCAGTTTCAGGAGGGGCTGGCCACCCCCCCCCAAAAAAAACTGCAAACCCCAGGATTCCATAGGATGTTGCAAGTGGAATCATAGTGCTATAAAAGTCTAGCGCCGAAATGGCCTAAATAAAGTAGGAAGCCTCAGTTGTAGGGAGTTCTATACATAGGAGCAGCCACTGAGAAGGCTCTTTCCTATGTTCTTATCACCTCACTACACAAGTTTTTGTGGGTGGTGGAACAGAGAGAAAGCCCTCCCCTGAAAACCGTAAGACTCAAGCCAGCTCGTGTGTCTGTGTGTCTGTGTGCCTGTCTCTGCGTGTATACATGAGCCTACCTATATATATTGTGTGTATATATACGCACATGGTCTTTCACTTAAACTTACAATCTTAAAAAATTAACAATCTTAACAAGCAAATGGCCTTTTTGGAAAGAAGTTTAGTTTCATGTGAGATTTAACTCCAAGAAACTTCTAAAAGTCAGGAGTAAATGAATGCACATCATAGCAAAATTATGACCATTTAATCGTTTTTCCATAAGAAAAGATTAAAATGCTTTAGTTATGCTAGATTAAATGCTTACTTGATAATTGCAATGGACAGTATGCTTTCAGAATAGGAGAATTAAATTAAAAGAAAGACAACTGTGGCAAATGTACTAGTGGTAGAATTAGAGAGTGTTTCATCAGCTCCCAATGCCTCCACTGTAATGAATCTGTCAAAAGATAATAATATTTTAGTGAAAGGTGCGATTGGATAAGTCACGTTATTTATTAACTGTTACCTTAAAATATCACTTTTGTCTTATTATTAAAGAGTGGTTAGAGTGCAGCCGGGATGCCTGACATAAAGCATTTAGAAAGGATTATGGCTCTAACAGGCCTTAGAGTATATTCACTGTGCTGTATACTCTATAGCAGAACTTGTTAATACCTGATGACTAGGGGGCAGTCAAGGAATATGAACTGGCAGAGAGTGTATCAGACTTCCTCAGATCGCTCCTGTAATTCATCCAGTGCATTTAGAGAGTTCCCTGGAGCTATATTTGTCACAACAGTTTTAACCAGCCAACATCAACATCCTTAGCTTCTCTAACCTTGATTTCTCAAAGAGCTGCAATTATGTGCACCCTATTTGCTCACAGAGGTGTGAGCTGATAGAAGGGAAAAGAGGCTATGCCACTGAGAGGGCAAATCAAAGCTCGCACTTTTAACCTGGCTCCCCAGGGGCAGGGGATCAGCACATCTGGGTCAGCCAATCCATGTTCCCTAAGAGATTCTGGATGCTGCAGTCTAGAAAAGTAAGTTTTCTAAGCCCTGCAAGAGATGAGAGAATTTTTTCAACTCCAACAATGAAAGACCTCAGGAAAACTGTTCATCATCATTTTCATCTTCATCATCACGTGGACAATACACGGAGGGCAGGAAACAGCACTGTGAGGCCATTTCTGCACTAGACTGTTATATTGCTATTATTCGAGTTTCAACATCCTGCGGAATCCTGGGATTTGCAGTTTATGGAGGGGCCTCAAAGGATATTGAAAGGGTGTTGAAAGTGAAATAATAGCACTATAACAATAGTGCAGAAATGGCCAGAGATAGAGGGAGAAATGGACTAGAATTCAATTCTTTGGGGTTTTTACCTCCAACAAAGTTAAAACATTTTCATTTGGCCTACCATTGGCATGCTTTAGCTATATAGCACCAAAGAGTTTTTCTAGATGTAACAGTACAGGAATTTCTTGAGTAATTCTTGAGAAAGTCAATGTTCTCTGCCTGAGAAAGGGGCAGCTAGCTTTGCACAGGACAGGGGAAGCCTGGATTTCAAAGGAAGTTATTTTTCTGTTTCCCATGGACTTGAAATTTTATCTGTCTTTTATTGCCCTTCGTCCCTGGTCCCCACATGACCAAGAAAAGGAGAGGCCTCTACCTGCACTGAGATCCCTCCAGACCATCTTAAATAACAACAGAAAGAACACCTGAGACAAAATGTAGGGCTGTGATTCTATCATCACTTTTCTTCTCTTATATGACTTTTGACATGTGTGCCAGATGAAGATGCCAGTGAAGCTTCAAAAGCCTGCACAGTGTATTTTCTGCATTTTGATTGGACAATAATAGTATTGCTCTTTTGCGGATTTTGGATTTTGCTGTAGTCTAGCCACTGTTCTTGCTCCTTTGGTAGGTGAGGCATAGGTAGATAAGCTAATGCTGCATCCTCATACTGGATGTCCACCACAAAGCCTTCACATGGCAGCTCTATAAGTCTAGCAGATGAGAGGATAACTCCTATGACATCTCCCAGGTCAAATCACTCCCAAGGCTACCATGAATCCTTCCTCCGTTAGGAAAAATGAATATGGGTCTTACACTGCAGTACCTGTATTTGCTTTCCATTAGCTTCAGCATTTTAAAAGGGGGTATGGGGAAAAGGTGTTAAATATCTCTCATACAGACGGTGCTGACACTATGATAAAGCTCAGAGCCCCATGTGACTTCCTGCAAGTAAAAAAGAAAAAAGGAAAAGGAAAATGTAGGAAGTATCAATCATAGATCTCCCACTGTCAGTCATCTAAATTTAGCCCACGTGGAACATGTTGCACAGTGTGATTACCTAATGTGACTCGACCGCTATGTTCTTCCCTGTCCGCTCACAACAGAGGTTGCTTTCTGGCATAGTTCTTCTTCCTCAAGCAGCCTGGAGGGATTAATACCTTTTCATCACTGTCCACAGACCTTTGAGGTGTCCACTGAATGTATTGCTTGATATCGTCCACCAGGCTGTTACAAAATGGTACAACCTATTGAAAAATCTTCTTCATTTGCCTGCAGGACAGTTATATCCTTTGCTAATTTAACGAAATAAATCACCATTCTCTCTCTTGTTCACACACACACACACACACACACAGACATATAATGATGACATAGTAAAGTATATATTGATTAATACAGATATTCATTTTCTAAAATTGCCTTTTAAAATCTTTTTAGATTAAATTGTTTGTGTGGAAAAACACATTTTAGCATGTCTTCCTTTCACGCTGAGGCACTGTGTCCTCCTGGGTAATGGATTTTTTCTGTTTCTTCCCACTCTTTCTTTCTCCCTGTCACAGCCCGAATTCATATATATGAATGTGTAAGTAATAGTTCTGGCAGAAAGTATACATTATTGAAAGAAGCAACAGTGCACAGCAAGAATTTCTGATTTAGAGAGGCATTCTACAGTATTTCGTCCATGTGTCAGTGGGCTAGGGGATCAACGTTTGCAAAGAGACCACAGTGGATTTCAGTAACATTTTTATATCCACCAAAATGGATTTTCCCTAAATGAGAGTTGCATTTCTTTCAGTGACATCCACTGGTCAACAGACCTCAAGGACAATGTGTGATGATTTACCCTTCTAAAAGTGAATGAATTCACTCTGTGCTGTACCGATACGTGGAGGAATGCATGAGCCCCGCTCTTATCTTAAGAAATAGTAATAGTTTGGACACATAACTGTGTAAAACTTGTTCTTCACTCATTTTGTTTAACCCACTTGGAAGAAATGGGTGAGCATAAGTGATATTCCTATTTAGTTTATTTCAACCTTAGTTTTGCGTATGACCTGGTTGCGAAAGAAGTGAACAATTAAGGTGAGAGTTGAAGTAAAGCGTTCAAGTGTCACCTGTTCAGTGTTGACAAGAAAGAGGTCTTTCACGTATGTAGAGAACAAAGTTTATATGTATCTGAATCCTTCCACAACAGTGTTCTTCAATTTGTCACAGATGAGACTCAGAAGAAAAACCAAGCCAAATGGCACCTCTTTTCAAGTTCCTTTGAATTTGTGGGTGAGAGATCAGAAGTAACCGGCAGGATTCATGCACCTCTTCTGTCTGTAGAAGAATTTGAAAACAATGCATGAGCCGCATGTGCTTGATTTTCAAGGCAGAAGGTGAAGAGATGGCTGTTGGTCTGTGGAAAATAAAATGGTGGTCTTAGATGTCAATCCACTTGTGAGTCATAACCCACCAGCTGAAAGTTAACATCCTAGGATCAACACGTATACCTTTTAGTTACTCTGTGTAGGCATGTTACAAATACATTCCTCAAAACCTCTGGGATTGTATCTATAATCTCCTATAATCCTTGTGTACATCCAAAACAAGGCCCAGTGGGGTTCTTCTACAAATAGCATTGCTTTCATCCTGCAGAATTGTGAGGGAAGCATTTCTCCCTTCCTCATTCAAGGAAATATGCACCTCTATGCATCCCCATGCACCCACAAGACCTGCAGAACAAGGCAGAGAAGGGTTTCAGGTGAGCCAGAGGGGAGGGAAGGGAAGAGGAATGGAGGAAACTTCCATTACAATAGCAATCAATGGATGAAGTTATTGTGATATTGGTTTAGGCCTTCCAGTCTCACTCCCTGTCCCAGCATCATCTGGTGCCTAACAAAGAAAGGTCTTCTTCACACTGCACAGTTATAGACCTTGATGCCATTTTAGTTTCCATGGCTCGCTCCTACAGAATCCAGAAATTTATATTTTAGAGGAAGCTCTGTAGCTTTCTGGCAGAAATTTCTAAATTAAACTACAGATCACAGAATTGTAAAGGGCATAGCTATGATAGCTAAAGTGCTATAACTATACAGTGAGAAAAAGACCAAAAATTGCTATGGATCAAAAAAAAAAAAAATCTAGGATTACACCAAACTATCTCACCTTGCCCCATAGGCAGTGTTGCAAATTTACCTCAGTATTAAAGCATCAGAACAGGAAGAGATGACCCTAATTTCTCTCTCTCTCCCCCCCCCGCCCCCACCAAGCAAAAGGAAACTCCTCTCTGCTAGTTGCAGGGATATTCTTCTTAAAGGAGGTATGGGTGAGAGGCTCACCCAGGCAAGTATTCTTTCACTCTCTTACATTCACAGTAGAAATACAGGAAGCACAGTGGCTCTGCTTCTCAGATTCTGCAGGTTTAAGAGTATCTTAAGTTCCCCCAAGTAGGAGCATAGGAAATTTTTAAGGAGGTAAGCAATTGGGGAAGGTTAAATGCACTTCCCACAACAAAGCACTTGGCTTCAGGACACTTGGGCACTGGCCAAGTCCCTGGTCAATACAGCATGTACAGTACAACAGCTAATAAAGAGATAATGCCAGCTTGAATGTCAGTGTTTTCTTCAAGCAGCCTAAATAAATCTCTAATTCTAGTTGGATGAGATCCAAAGGATTTGTTTAGGTATTGGAGTTTCAAATGGAATTACAGTAGTGAAATCAACTTTCCAGATGAAGTCTGGATTCCCTTCATATATTTTCTCTCTTTTAGACATAACACACTTCAAATAAAACTTCTATTAACTAAGGCTCTAACCACAGATTAAATATTTCTTCTGACATTATTTGACTGATAATATCAATTTCAAAGTTCAAATTTTAATAAGGTATTACAAAGCATGGTAAGAAACAAGCTAATCAAGCCAAGTTTCATATTTCCTCCCTTTGTATAAAATGATAATTGAATTTAAAGCTATGCTTTGTCTCTTTAATATCTGCTAAATATGGATGAATTACTGAATATATATTTATTCTCAGACTCATTTGAAGGCAAATATTTACAAGGCTTTTCTCTTGTAATCTGATTTTAATATCTCAACTGAAAATGATTCATAACATGTGGCTTCAAATACCCTGTAGTTAAGGAGGCCAAAAATTAATTAGCAGATTCTATTATGGGTTTCTTGAAACTAATGGTGCCATTTGTCTGATTATTTTAAATTATTGTTGCTTTCATTAGGTAGCAACGACCTGTAACCATCCTGTTCTGACTTTTGATACTAGTCTGTGATAGCTGTAATACAGTAATTTTCCTGTTGCTTTGAGCACTGTAGTCTTCTGTTGCTGTCTTTTTCCAGTCCTGTTTTGGAATGGAGAGAAAACCAAGCTAATTCTAGCAATATATTTTCATGCCTGAGCAAAGCACAATGTGATACAATTGTATTGTGGTGTCTGTTGTAGATTGGAGAGTTATGAGAAGCCATGACCCTACCATTTGAGCCAGTGTGCTGTAGTGGTTTGAGAGTTGGCTATAACCTTGGAGAGCAGAGTTCGATTGTCTGTTTGGCCATGGAAACCCATTCAGTAACCTTGGACACATCACACTCTCTCAGCCCCAGAAAACCCCATGATAGGGCTGTGATGAACCCCGGGGGGCATAGCAACAGAGCCGCCCTAGCAATCAAGAGGAGTTAAATTGATTGCTTGTTGACTATGTAACCCAGGCTAGCCAGAGGCAGGGGCTAGGTAGAGAGAGTCAGCTTAACTGAAAAATAACCTAAGGAGAGTTTGGAGAGAGATCCATCTTAGACTTTGATGAGGAAAAAGACTGTGAAAGACAGTTGAAAAAGTTGGGGAAGTGTTTGCTGGGTTAGAGCTACAAGTGTTTTGCTGTTTCCTAATCTTTAATTTGGCAACTACCTTTTCCCTTGTCAGTTTGTTCAATAAAGATTTTGTTAATTTTTTGGTAAAGAGCAGTCTCCATAAAGTGCCTCTTCGATCTGGATCAGTTATACACGCTACCGCCAGTGACACAGTCATTGGGATAGACTCATACATGCTTTGCCCTATATTTACAATGGTATAGACTTAGGGAAAGCAGTAGAGAGATCTAAATGCGGCAAGAGAGCCAGTACATGTTGCTTCTCTAGGAAGAGAGAATTCAAAGCAGACTGGATTGTCATAGCCCTGGATTGGCCCAGATCTCCACGTTTTGACAAGGGCCAACATAAATCGGAAGCAACTCGAAGGCATACAACAACAACAGCAACAACAATCCTCTCATTCACTTAAGTTGGAATGGTATCTTGGAACGAGGAAGGTCAGGTGGATCCAGCTGACAGTTCTTTGTGTTTAGAGACTTTTACTTGGTCTAGGTAAAGCAGTGGAAGTATTTAAATAAAAAGATTCTGCACTGTATCTAGATTCAACTTGCAGAAACCCAGTTTCCATCCTTGTGCAAATGTTAAATTCAGTACCGCAAAACACAACCTGTTCTACAAGCAGCCGTTAGTAGAACATCACCTTTTAAAAACCATTTTTTGTTTACAGTAACATTGGATACAATCAATATACAGTACAAATGATGATATATCTATATTTATCTATGTGTCATATGGAGGATGGAGCAAGCCTGTTTTCTGCAACTCCAGAGTCTAGGACCTGGAGCAAATTGCAGAAAAAGAGATTCCATCTAAACATTAGGAGGAACTTCCTGATGGCAAGAGAAGTTTGACAGTGGAATATATTGCCTCAGAGTGCAGTGGAGTTTCCTTCTTTGGAGATTTTTAAACAGAGGCTGGATGGCCATCTGTCAGGAATGCTTTATGGTGTCTTCCTGCATGGCAGAGGATTGGATTCAATGGCCCTTGTGATCTCTTCCAACTCTATGGTTTCTATGATTCTATATGTTTATTGGACCGATTAACAAACGGAACTTATTCATTATATTAATAAGCAAAATGTTTCAGCTTCCATCCTTCTTACTTAAAATAGAAATAAAAGTGATGATATAGACCATTCCCACACTAGAGTGGAGGAGCGTTTCACTGTGTTTTATAAGCGGTGTTTTTTACTCCGACCTACCCTGATTCCTATCTGCACACCCTCCAGTTTCTGTCGAAGTAAAGTGCAGAAAATCATTTGTAGCTCCTGCATCATCAATTCTCCCCTCCCTCCTCTACTCTGCCACCGCTGATTGGTCAATTTAACGCCCACCTCTGTGGTGTGAATTGATGTAACACTTCCGCATGCAGGAAAAAACTCACTGGCATGGTTGTGGTTGGTTTGAATTGGAGTTTTTCCATTTCTGTATTACACAGGTTTCACAACGATGTGAACCACACTAACAGCTGAACACATGCGCAACGAACTATGACAAAAAGACGTCAAATCGGTTTGACATACAGATGTATTCACAATGACACTACAGCAATGTATCTCCCTTGTGCAGAAAGGGCCATAGATATATACACAATTAAATAAAATATATTAGGCTCCAAAATACCTCTGATTTTTGTGGCACACTATACTAGTCTGGATGATGGTATATTGATTGCAGCCTTATGTGATCTATCACAGGTAGGAACTATATGGTTGTCCAGATGTTGCTGAACTGCTGCTCTCAGCAGCTATCAAGTATAGCCAATAGTGAGGAATATAGCCAATAGTGAGGAATGCTAGGACCATATCACAATAAAAATCTGAAAGTGTGCACAGTTCTTGTTATTGATCCACAACATCCTTTGATAACAATCATACACCACAGCTGGTTATATTGGCCGGAAGGTTCTCAGAGATGCAGTCAAAAAGCTAACTTTCCCATTCTCTGTCCTTTATATAGTTGTTCTTTGAAGAAAAGTTTTAGAGAGCAATTTGCAAGAATCCACATTTTATGAAGATGGAGTTTCTCAGCCTTCTCTTCACCTACCCACACACCAATGCTCCTTCAACTATCAGGAAAAAAGGGCAAAAAGAAAAAGAATCACCTTCACTAAGACAAAAAAAGTTCTTTCATCAAAATCTTTTCCTAGCAATCTCAGAGGACAAAGCAAGGTCTCACACATACACTGCTATCCAAATTACCCTCAATCAGTCAGATAAACAAAGTTTGGTTTTCCTAATGGTTTGTAATGTTCTGTAGGTTTTATTGCTTCCCACTACATTCTGCACATCACAATGCTCTCCTTGAAAATCAGTCTTCAAACCTCATTGTACACAGTCTGGAGGACTCCTTCGAAAAGATGCTGGAGGCAAAGATTCTGAGGTTGGAAACCTATAGCCATTTATTTACCCGGGTGTAAGCAGTGTTGAACTAAATAGGGTTTATTTTTGAAAGGACACATGTGGATTGGTGCTGTTAATAGACTCCTTGTCATCACTGTTCGATATCATCACCTTCTTTGTATTTCTTCTCTTCTCTTCTCTTTCTCTTCTCTTTCTCTTCTCTTTCTTTCTTTCTTTCTTTCTTTCTTTCTTTCTTTCTTTCTTTCATTTTTATGAAAATAGAAAAAAGCCATGCATTTGGATAGACAAACTCAAAACCCCTTTGCTGGAACAGTACCATTTCAGAGTTGAGGGACCAGCATGCAGTGAAGATCATGAAGGAGAAAAGGAGGACTATAGGACTCAGATGATGGAAACCTAAAAAGAACCTGAAGTGAAGGGGAGGATAAACTCAAAGAAAAATATAAGAGGGAAATAAAAATGATACATGACAGAGATATAGTAGAATGGCCAAAAATGACTACAGTTGTGACTATTTCATGAGGAGAACAGCCAAAGGAGAAATAAGCCACCAAGTCATTTGGAGTATGCTAAAAAAGGGATAGGAGACCTGGCTGCTCCTGAAACTCAAAAGAGTTGTACTTTTAGTTGTGCTTCAGTCCCTATACTCCTTTCAGGACAGGAGGGTTTGTTTCCCTCAGAAAAGCCAGAAGTTGGTAGAAACATTGGGTTTCAGAGTTTATGAGAGACTCTGGACTGGCCCAAGACATTTTATTGGTGAAGCAAAGATGACAGAGCCACCTTTCAGATGCAGCAAGATGACCTAAACTTTCAATAGTGGCAATTGGACAGCAAGACTTGAAGGTACCACTCTAGTTCAAGAAGGCACAAGATAGTCTACATTACACACATACTCGGTCTTCACTATTGTGTTCCACAGCATTTGTCCCACAACATTACCTCACAGTTGTGCCCTTAGCATCTGCCTCTGGAAGCTTCTTCATGTGCCTAGTGTTGAAGTGGGTTCTGGGTTTGTTACCCATATTTATAGTGGCTGAGCCAGCCATGAAAAAATATGTATCTAGAAAGCTAAAAATGGACAGTTGTTTCCCAGAAAGCTTGTCCAGCACTCAAACCATTATACTGCACTGGCTCACTAACTTTGTATACAGCTAATGCAAAACGTGTTCTGTGGACAGTGGTACTGCTAAATAATAATGAAAAAATAACAATCATCATAATAATATAGTACCTTTAGTGTCATTTCTGTGGCTTCTAAGGTTATTAGATCATCATTGTGTTCAGTTATTCTGTGGCTTCCAACAAGATGTTCTAGGTAGTATGGAATGTTTCACATTATCTCCTCATTCATACTTAGCACTAGCACTGTCCAAAGGACATACCAGCTGCATACAAAGTTAGTGAGCCAGTGTGGTATACTGCTTTGAGTGCTGAGCTAGGACTCTGGGAAAGCAGAGTATGAATCTCCACTTATCCACTGGGAGATTTTGGGCAAATTTCATTCTTTCAGTCTCAGAGAAAGGTAATAGCAAACTTTTTCTGAGTAAACCTTGCCAAGAAAACCCCATGATAGGTTGGCCTTAGAGGGACACAACAACAAGATAATTGGAGTGCACCATATATGTGGTGGATGAAGAATGGAGGAAGGTACACAGGATCTGTAGTCTTCCTATTCTCCAAACACACCCCAGGAACAGCAGGGAGAGAATACACCAATCCTAGAGCTGGTATATATAATTTCCCTCCAATTGCAACTGATGGAAGGGAAATCTTAACTTCCCCATCTGCCTACATCCACTAAGAAAAGCCAAACAAACCCTTAAAAGAGGGCAGGATAAAAACACTTCCCATCTTACTGCCAGCGTGAATAGATCTTGCCTTCAAACCTAGCTGTGGTCAGATTGACCTGATTGTGATAATACTAGCTGTTCACATGGCATAATTTGCTCCAAACTCAAAGTCACAAGGAATGCAGAAGGATCAACATTTAAAAGCAGCAGCTGCTTCCTTCACCTGTCTAATGCCACATGGCAAAGGATGTTGTGTGACTTGGTATCACTATATTCAGTCACTCTACTCCATCTCCATCCTTGGTAGCAGCTTGAGAAGTGGTAGAGAAGCTCCAAATGCAGTGATGTTGTTTCATGCACTTTCATTTTTTTAAATAAATGAATGGGTGGGGGAGTATTTTACCCTGCAGATGTGCAGGAGGAAAGGCAGGACTGCTGCCCTCAGCACACGTCTCTCCTAACATCTCCTTTGGTCCTTCTTGAGTAGATGGCATGTTATTAGCATCAGCAATTAACTTCCATGCTCCGATTTATGTGCAAAAGAGCACAAATGTGGACACAGTGGGCATAGCAATAACTACAGAAAAGTCTCAGATTTAACTCATCATACTTGGTATGCAGCGTGGCTTCTGCAGAGAAGAAAAAGGAGGAGATGGGTAATAGCGTAAATCACACTTATCTGTCAATCACTCTGACAAAAAATCTCAAAGGACAATGATAATTTTAAACTATCACGGGGGGGAGGTTAGGGGTTGGAAGAGAGAAAGTAGAGTAGATGATGACAATGATGGTGGTGAGGTTGTGATGATGATGATGATGATGATGATGATGATGATGATGATGATGATTTCCAATCAGTTCCCACTCTCACTGCCTTTAGGAAGGGTATGAGAGTGCTTCTTTTCAATTTAGCCTTTTAAACCATTGTGTTTACTGTAACAGCTTTAATATTCTGCTCTTTTCAATTGTTTTTTATGATCATGTCACTGTCTTGAGCACCACTTTTAAGGAGAAAAAAAATCAACATTAAAATAAACATAGCCAAGGACGATTTTTGTGTACATGCGTGTGAATTTAGGCAAAGGCCATGACAATTTCATAACCAGAGTAACAGAAACAATCTGTAACGAGGTCAAATAAAATGCATTTCAATCTACTTTTGAACCACTTTGAAAGAGTGAAAAATTACCTGTGCAGCAAATGCAGTGGCAATCCCTAAAATTAAAAAAAATGAAGAACATTTAAAATCATTAATAAAACAAGCTTGTAGTTTGCTGGCAGCTATGAAAAATAATGCTACCAATATCGACCATATAAGATGGGCTATTTTCCATTAGTTCATTCACTATATCCTGTTTAATTTTGTCAGAATAATACAGGGGAATACTGTGTTTGATAGCTTTCCCCCTTGGGCCAGCATAGAAGGTCTCAAATAATAAGTAATTTACAAGATCTACAACATGATTGAAGCCAAACACTCCTGTTCTCTAAGAAACATTGTTGTTGTTTTGTTGTGGTTGTGGTTGTACAGTCCAGCACTCACCACAATGCGTTCTCTATTCCTGTGCTTGCAGTGCTCAGACATGTGTATCTCTGTCACACACCTGCCATTTCCACAGTCCATAGCGCCATCTGGTGACAAGTTTTAGATAAGCCAGGCCTGGATCCCCTGCTGCTAAGCTCAGCAAGGGGTTGTGGAGTGCAAAATGAAGAGCCAAGGCAATCAGGCAGATTGATTCTCTTCTTTCCTTTCCAGACTTAGTTGGTTCTCTCATCAAATGGAAGCAGATCCATGTCAGCATGATTAATACTCTCCATGCAGTTCTACAGTCTTCAGAAGCAAGGATAACATTTTTGTCACATATCTGTATCTAAGGCTCATAAGGCAGGAAGGAATTCCTAATGCAGAGAAATAAATCTGTTCCTCTGGCAAATGGCCTTTGTATGCCAGGATTTTGCCACATTGAGTTGAGTATTAGACACAATTTGAATTTGTCTAAAAGGTTTCCAGTCTCTGGTGTTTGCTTTCTTTCCAGAGATCCAGAGAACTTGCAAAAAATTATCTTTTTGGGCTATAATTTTCTGAATACCCAACCAGCATGGCCAGGGTTATGGGAGTTATAGCCCAAAAGATAAATTTAGTAAGTTCAGGGAAAGATTATAGCTGAAAGAGAGGAGTACATACTTTGTAGGTAGAAGAGTCTGCTCTTTTTCCCAAACATCATGTAGGAAGTGAAAAGCCCCCTTCCTGTAGCTACTATTAGCGAAAGTTTGTAAGTTTCACTTTGTCCCATGTTCACATTTAAAAAATAATTTAAAAAATTAAATTAAAAAATTCTCAAATTCTTTCCATTCTGAATATGCAATTTGAATTTTTTAGTAAAGTCCTTGGAGGGAAAAAAAGAGAAAGAAAACAATGGCCATTTCCACAGTACACTGTTATAGTGCTGTTATTCCACTTTCAACTTCCTGTGGAACCCTGGGGTTTGCAGTTTAGGGAGGATCATTTAGAATTCTCATTCAGAGAGCTCTTTGGCCTCAGTAAACTACAAACCCCAGAATTTCACAGGATGTTGAAAGTGGAATGGTAGCACTATAACAGTGTAGTGCAGAAATGCCCAGAGTTGTGCAGAAATGGCCAATGCCCAGGATCATACTGGACAGTTACAAATGTGTAACTATTGTAGCTATGGAACTACTCAGTAAATTCAGGCCCAGCCCTACATCCCCACTTACTGGGAAACAGCTGCTGTGATTGATAGGGGTCTGTTCCCCCATCAGTCAGGAAGCAACTGACTGATGTTCCTACCCCTTCCTGTGAGTGATTTCCAGTGTCACAATTCCCCTTCATGTTGGAGATCAGTCCCATGAATGGGGGTAGAAAACCAGTCAGTTCCTTCCACAGCAACAGGGGAATGGACTGCTGTCAGTCACAGTGCTTGCTTCCTGATAAGTGAGAATTACTGTAGGTGGTTTTCCTGGTCCGCATGTGTCCCACAAACTACAAGCCATGTAGGGGTCGTGAATAACACACAGATATGAATGTATAACTCCAGGGCCCTTTTTGCACAGCATTTGCCATGCAAAAAGACTCCTGGAGCGTCACACGATTGTGAGGAGTGATCCACACAAAGCACTCACAATTGAGCAAAGCTCCAGGGTCTGACAGGCACCACTCGCGCACTTTTTCATTTTCGGCTTTCAGCCGAAAGTGGTGCACGATCACACATTGCTCCAAGGCCCTGCGCGTGCTTGCCATGCGTGCGGAGCCTCTGGAGCCACAGCGGTCACGCTTCCTGCCCCAGCACAGCCTGGGAAACTCCCAGGCTGCACTGCAGAAGGAAGAGGCGGAGGTCTCGCACTGCCTGCTTGGGAGCAGGCAGCTCGTGCATTGCTGAAGCAGCAGGGATGAGACAGCCTCTCGCTGGAGGCTGCTCGCGCAATCCCTGCACCCCAGCGCTGAAAAAAGGTAAGGCGCGGAAAGGACCCAGGTTATGCATTCTAAGCTCCTCAACAGGATTCTAGACAGAATCACCCTCACTCCACTGGCAGAGGTATGCCAGGCACGTACATGCTGCTATTTGCATATTGTAGATGAGGAGCCTCTTGAGAAGAAAAGGTGGTGACTTAATTGAACACTGTCAAGACTGAGTGCACAGGGATTCAAACCCAGACTGTCAAACCCCTGGGTCTATAAAAATGAAACCATCACAGGTCAGTTTCTCCCACTGTCATTTTTTAAAAACCTCACATTGCTTCCATTAGAAGTATGAAGGAATTTGCAAATTTTTGTAAAATTCAGAATACAAACAACTAAAGTTTTACCCATCCGCAACCCCAATTTGAGCTTTACCCATAGTGGAGTGAATACTGTGCGAAACAAACACATGGAACACATGGTATAAAGAAATATCCCATGCATTGTGTTTCATCAATTTGCATATTGTGTTTTAGGAGACCCATGAAATTTTTATTTTAGGTATTTTTGATTTGTAATTCCAAAACTGCTTTCTTGTAGATTGTTAATTACCCTGACTTCTGAGAAAAATAAGTGGGGCAGTTTATAAACACATGGTGTGTTTGTGTGTGTCCGCTGTCTGCATTCCTGCTTTCTTTGGGTCCAACGAAGAAGGATTAGAATGTGCTATCCTAATAAGAATCATGAGAGCCAGCATTGTATGGTGGTTTGAGTGTTGGATTAGGACACTTGGAGACCAGGTTTTGAATCCCCATTCAACTATGGAAACCCACTGAATGACTTTGGGCAAGTCTTACTCTCTTAGCCTCAGAGGAAGCAAGGGCAAATCCCCTCTGAACAAATTCTGCCTAGAAAACCCTGTGACAGGGTTGCCTTAGGATTGCCATATGTCAGAAATGACTTGAAGGCACACAGCAATAACAATAAGGAGCATAAAAATTCCATGCCAATGCAACATCCATGCCATGATGGTAGCACTGGGGAGCAAATGGGTGTGTGGGCGTACTGAGATGGCAAACACTGATCATCAGCCTTTAAGCTGATCTCATCTTACTCAATATAACAGTCATCCATCTTAAAAAGTAAACACAGGGATGAAGGAATCTAGCAATGCCTTTATGACTAACTGTTGTATAAAAAACAAGAGGAAGGGAATGGGCTAAAAGAAAAAGAAAAAGAAAAAAATGTGGCAGCACCTTTAAGACTAACTGGTTTTTATTTTAGCATGCGCTTTCATGGATATAAACCTACTTCTTCAGATGCAGTGCCAAGAGGTATTAAGGCCTCAGGTATAAAGCATATTTATACAGTTGTGGTAGTGGGATAGAATGTAATAGGATCTAGAAAGATACAAATCATGTTACTTGCCCTAAATTTCAAAGAGGTGATACAGGTCTTTCAGATCTTTACAGTGGTCAGTTTGTTTTGAGCTGTGAAAGCAATCCATCAAAGATCTGCTTGCCACAAAAACTCATGCTTAGATGAAAACCAGTTAGTCTTATGGCAAGAAAGAAAGTGCAAAGGCCAATTTACACACCAACATTAAGCAAACAAAATTAATGAGCACAGATTATTTATATAACACATGACACAGACGATTTACAAAGTATACAATGAAGAAATTGAAATAGTTCGAGATTTCCCATACCTTGGCTGAGTCATTAATCAGAATGGAGGCTGCAGTGAAGAACTCAGAAGAAGACTGGGACTTGGAAGGGCAGCTATGAAGGATCTAGGGAAGATTATGAAGTGTAAAGATATATAACTGAATGCTAATGTTAAGGTTATCTATTCAATCATATTTCCTGTTTCTATGTAACGTTGTGAAAGCTGGACAGTGAAGAAAGATGACAGAAAAGAAAATCAGCTCATTTGCTGGAGAAGAGTTCTACGGATATCCCAGACTGCTAAAAGGACAAATAAATGGATCCTAGAAGCCAAAATCCATGGAAGCCAAAATGATTAAACTGAGATGATTGTGTTTGGACATATCACGAGAAGACATAATTCACTGGAAAGGATAACAATGCTTGGTAAGGGAGAAGGCAATAGGAAAAGAGGGAGACCACATAAGAGATGGACAGACTCAATAGAGGAAGTCACATCCCTGAAAGTGCAAGTCCTCAGCAGGGTGGTTGATGATAGGGTGACTAGAGGTCTCATCCATAGGGTCAGCATAGGTCAAAATCAGTTTGACAGTAGTTACAACAAGGTAGAAGGCAGTAGGAAAAGAGGAAGACCCCATTATAGATGGAAGGAAACCCTGTCCCCGAGTCAGTAGGACCTGAATGGAGAGGGCGGTTGATGATTGGGTGACTTGGAGATCTCTCATTCCTAGAGTCACCATAAGTCAAAGGCAACTTGACAGCAGTTAACCACCACCACCACAACAACAACAATAACAAAGTCTTAAAGGAGCTGCCACATTTCTTTCTTTTTTTTTCTTTCTTTCCACTCTCTACCTCTATTTTATCCTGCAAGAAACTAACATGGTTACTTCTTTGATAACTGTTTTATGCCAACTTGAGCTTTCATGGATTCTAATCTATAGGTCAGTCAAGTGCAGGACATAGTATTCATATTGAAGAATTAATTACATATCTATGCAAGACCAGCCCCAGCATTATGCACTGAGAGGTGGATGCCCTGTCACGTCAATCAAGATAGCAAACTCTTAATTATTGCACTATTGTATTTGTACAGGCAGACACTTGTAAGATTTTCTGCCTCAGGTGCCAAAATGTCTTACATTTTGTGTAAGGGTATCATGTGCCTTGACTTTTTGGAAGGGAGGCATTTTGCCCTCTGCCTTGGCTGCCTAGAATTCAAACACAAAGCTCTCCTATGGATTTGCACATATAACCGTTCACATTCCTACCAAGCTCTGGTGCAGTCTTGTGGAGCCTCTTCAGTGTGTATTCTTCAAAAAGCAGGATAATGGCCTTCTTGGCCCTTACAATTTCACTTTGGGCCTTTTCACACCACACAATTATAGTGCTGTGATCCCACTTTAAGTCCCAAGGCAACATCCTGTGGACTTCTGGGACTTGTTCTCTCTGGCTAAGAATTTTCAGCACACCTTCCCAAACTGCAAATCCTAGGATTTCCTAGAGTGCAGCCGTGGCAGCTAAATGAGAATCATAGTGCTACAGTTTTGCAATGTGAAAGGGCCCTTTGTATTCTTTATGCTGCTGTCTGTGTTAACTGCTTTGCTGCTGTGGTGTTGTCATTTACCTTTTCTTAGACGTGAATTGTCTTTGGCTGTCCACTGTCTTAGCCATCCTGTGGCATTGTTTAAACAGGGAGGACTGTCCCATGTTCCTTTGACAGAGAGTTTGTTAAAGAAAAGGAAAGTCATTGATCAAACGCCCTGTCAGTGCCAAATCGAAAACAAAGCGTGTGTACCAAAAGTGAACACCTCCTCTGCATGCTACATCTTAATTTAGGGGAAGAATGACTTTGTGAGACAAGTGACAAAGTATTTTAAAATAAATGACAACTATCATCACATATTTTCACTTGGCAGGGTGGTAATTTATCTGATCTGTTTTAGCTATGAAGAATTAGGGGCAGGAACAGAGGGGATGATTATACATCGAGTGAAGGGAAACATTGTTAGTTATAAAGTTTCATGTAATGTATTGTCTAATATCAAACCGAGGCATTACCAAAGAGTTTGTCAAACAAGCAATCTTTTATGACATTGTTCATTCTTGCTGGTAGTATGTTTTCCTCAGCAGAGAGATTTGTTGTTGTTGTTGTTGTCATTGTCGTCATCATCATCATCATCATCATCATCATCATAGATCATCATTAAGCTAGGTATACTTTCAGATGTGTGTAAATACACAAGCAATAATGCATATGTCTGTGTGTATACATGTATATATGTGTATACATCTGCTGTATATTTGTGCACATATGCATGTATGTGTGTGTATAGGGATATAACATGCAATTTAGTTTTGAATTTTGCACCATTTTTCGAAGCATGTAGTGAAAAACAAAGTAGATGGGTGATGGGGGTTTTTTCTCGTGAAGCTGCACATTTCTCTGTGCATAGTGAAAAAATAGGGGGTGTAGATTTTTATGACAAAGCTACATAGTTTCCTAAACTCCTGTGCAGCTTTCAAAAACTATGCAGTTTACGTTGTGCCAGGAACGAAAGAAAACAAAAAAATAATTACCACTAATTACAGGAAACGTCTACATGTCATTTTTCTTCACACACAAGTTTCTCAAGGGGTCAGGAACTCCAAATTTGACCCTAATGGAGAAATTGATGAATTTCCATTCCATCCCTAGTGTGTAGGTTTGCATGCATGTGTGTGTGTGTGTGTGTGTGTGTGTGTGTGTATATATGTATGTATATCACTACTGTATATTTGTACATGTGTGCAAGTATTTGTGCATCTGAACCTGAATTCCTTGGTATTTGTGTATCTGCACCTCTATTCCCTGGACATCTACATTTAGGTAACCTGATGTATAATCATTCCTGTGATGATGGCATTGAGAGAAGAACTTTCTGACCACTTTAAGAAAAGTGCATATGATGCTAGACATGAAATGTAAGAATTGAAGAACTGTGCTATGCAGAAAAATTAAGATGAAGATATGCGAAGAGTCAATTTAGTGAGTGGTTTAAATGTTGGACTGAAAATCTGGGACCGCAGGGTTCAAATCCCAACTCAGCCATGGAACTCTGCAGGGGGACCTTGGACAGGTCACAATCTCTCGATTTCAGAGGAAGGCAATGGCAAACTTATTTCTTTCCAAGAAAACCTTATGATAGGGTCATCATAAGTCAGAGTTGACTTGAAGGCACATTTAAAAAAAAAAATGAGACAAGCCTGTGTGTTAATACAGCTTATCTCATTTTGGCTTGCTCTTCAGACTAATTGCTGGTTTTTGTTTTACATTTTTAAAAAAGTCATGGCAGACAGTCTTGGTTTTCTTTATCAACGCAATATCCTTGAGTATTGAAATAAAATGTCTCTTTATACACTCTCTTTGCTCCAGTAGGAGGGGGACGTGTAACCTGCAGACTCCCACTTTTGCAGCTCCCAAAGACTGCCATTAACGCCCTTGCAAATTAATTGAAACCTCCAATTTGGAAAAGCATGATTTTCTGGTGAAAAATGCCCAAAAGCCATGCCCAGAGCACCTCCATACACCCACTCCCAATTCTCCCAGATTCCACTCCCCCATACTACTCAGCAACAGCTGACCAGAACAGCTGTGACCAAGTATGGTGTCACTTCTCTTGCCGTCATCATGTTGTCTGGGATATCAGGGACAAGGAACACATCTGCATGTAAGACAGCTCCCACAGAGTTGCCAACATGTGCTTCAATAGTACAGTGGACCCTCTGTACAAGTGACCTCACAATCTGCATTTTGAGTGACCACAGAATATCATGTCTTTTACATAAAATGGTGGTAACGTGAATGTGAACACACTGAAGTGTCCATAGTAATCCATGCGCACATCATGGCAATTTGATATAACAGAATGTGAGTATTTGTGATTTTTGCTATTTGTGGGGGTTCTTAGTTTGCATATACAGAGGGTCCCCTGTAGTTTGATAGATCTCCATCACATGTCTCTGCTCCTTCAAGGCTCATATTTTATTTTCTGACTTAAAAGACACAAACAGTTCAACTTTCCCAAAGAGCAAAAATGCTCCAGTTCTTTGAATACTTCCATTGTCCATTTCTATACTTTTTTAAAATTCATAATGCCCAATTTGAGGCATGTAGAATACAGAATGTGAGGGTATTGTGTGTTGTATTCCCCTATATTTCTATCCAATTATTAATATCATCTTTAGAGGGTCATTTCTGGGTACTGCAACCCAAAATGTTGCATTGGATGGCTCTCCCAAAAAAGGCTTTCCTTCTAATGGAAACCATTTATTCCTTACTTTATTCCCAGTGTT